>CAJNDT010006152.1:0-40000 GCA_905221615.1 Symbiodinium sp. CCMP2592
ACCGGGCGGAACAAGGCCACCGCTTGCCCTATCAAGTGTGCGAGCTCAGCCTCTATGGCAAGGTTCTTTTTGGGTCCGAGGGGGTCCACGGGAAGCAATGCCCCTGTTCCTGTCGAAGATGATGCTAATGATGTGGACGCAATCGTTCAGGAAATACAAGCTCAACTCGTTGACGACCGCACTCGTGAAGAGGAAGCTCCTGAGGTCAACGACCCCGTGGTGGACTGATGGCGTCGACAAGGTGGCTCGGTAACAAGGCAGAGTGCCACAATAACTGGCTCATGTGTATGTGTTGTCGGTGATGTGGCCTCGAGTCTTATTAATTTTGGAGGTGTGGCAATGCCATTGTCACAGACATGTTTCTGAAGGCGGAGTGCCATGGGTTGTAACATGTGTTCCATTATCATTATGTATTGACATGATTGTGTTGCCTTGTGTTGCATTATGCCATCAGGAATGTATGTCTCTTTGTAATCCCAGGCGGTCTGTCGATTTCACAAGGATACTGCAGATGCCTGTGGACAAATCCGCGCCAAAGGCAGGATCCAACCTGTCCTAGAACCCCAGTTGGGAGGGACCCAACAAAGGACCACGGAAGTCTGCAATGGGGTGCATCCGTGTTTAAAAAAACATATGGCCTTTGAAGGGACACCATCCCCATACCGCCCCACAGGCCCTGCAAAATCTTAGAAGACATTTGTGACACTTGTGGCATGCCCCGGAAACATCTTATTGAATCTTATTGAATCTTATTGAATCTTATTGAATCTTATTGGTCCATCATTTTTAAAAGGGACACGACTCCAGATCGCCCCAAAAAATCTTATTGAATCTTATTGAATCTTAGAAGACATTTGTACAATTGTGGAATACCCCGAAAAAATCTTATTGAATCTTATTGAATCTTATTGAATCTTATTGAATCTTATTGAATCTTATTGAATCTTATCGGTTTTACAAGGGACACAGCCTCCAGCTCGCCCAAAAAATCTTATTGAATCTTAGAAGACATTTGCAGGATTGTGGACTACCCGAAAAAATCTTATTGAATCTTAGTGTTCGGGCCATCACGTTTTGAAGGCACACCGACCCTGTACCAGACAATTGCACACATGTAGCATCCCCTCCCAAAAGTCTTGTTGGAGCTTATTGACTCTTGGGAGCTAGTTATACAATATCGAATCCCATTGAATCGGCACAGTCCAGCTAACCCAACCAAATCCCTACGAGTAGTAACACATCTTATGATTAAGCATAAACTAGGTGGCACTCTGCCTTGAGGTACCTTTAAACCATGGACCTCCTTAAAACCTAAAACCCTGAAGCTCTTTTAAACCCTAAACCGTTACTGTGTGTGGTAAGTTTACACATAGACCTAGGTATATGTATCACATACATACATACATATAGATATATGTATGGATTATATGCATACACTTATTATTGGGCATACTGCTTTCGAACATTAAACTACATCATCTATTAATAGCACTCTGTCTTCAAATATGTGTTAATCTAATGATCATGTGCATAAATGCTTGTGTCGGCCAGTGGAACCTATTGCATGTGGTATTGAAACGGACATGACAATCAACTTCTAGTACCTGTTCGTACTATCCAACACATATAGTTGCTTGCAGCTTGTTGGATCAAAGATATTTAAAGTTAAGCACCATGGCACCGAAACCGAAGGACAAACCGGCAGCAGCGGGGAGGATCGGCCGGGTGAGGACTCCGAAGCGACGGCCTCGTAGAGTGCCGCCAACCGGTGTGAATGGCATTGGTGAAGAAGGTGGTGGGGCGGAAGGCAGAGTGCCAGGGCCACAAATGGGTCCGCCGCCACCAACGCCTGTGAATCGGCCACCTTACCCACCTGGCCCAAGACCTCCCGCACCTGCGCGACATGAGTTTGAGATTGCCCAAGCTGTGGCAGAAGCGTTGGACATTATGGAGACCCCGATCATGATCAACTTCGAGCCGGATGTGGTTACTGTTAGGGAGGGCCGCATTGTTCTGGTCACCCTTGAGAACTTGACCCCTGAAGAGATGCAACGTCGGCAGTTGGGACGGCGAATTTGTGCCATGTGTTTCAATGCTCCAGAAAACCCGCCGCCACCAATAGTGCCGCCAAGGCCGATGCCTGAAAATGGCTATCCTGGCCCTAACAATAATGCCAACAGTGGAGCTACTGAAGGCAGAGTGCCAGAAGGCAGAGTGCCGGAAGGCAGAGGGCCAGATGAGTTCGAAAGTGGAGTTCGTGGTCAAATGTTTTTTCGTTTGGAATCTCGCCCGGATGCCTGGTTGACTGGGCCAGCTCGTGCCGAAGGAGAGATTCACGCCTCAGACTCAGATGTGATTGAGGAAGGTGTTCGAGATGTTCGTCTTGGTGAGCTTGGAGGGCGGGGTCGTTTGGGTATTGATTATGTGCACATCTCAGAAGAAGACCCGGACTGGAGTCAGCGCGGCTCAGCGGATGATGGAGCCCCCTCAGATGTGGAGGAAGGTGAGGAGTCAGACAATGAGGAGATGGACGCACTGGACGAAGCTCAGTCGTCCACAGACTCAAATCAGTATGATTCTGCAGGTGAAGGCAGAGGATTTCGCATTCGTGGTCGTCGATCGGGGTATATCTCCTCAGAACCACCCTCCGACTGTGAGCCACCTGAAGATTTCTGGTGGCCCTAAGGTTGATGTCTTTCAATGACAGCTTGGAAACTTTACAGAAGGCAGAGTGCCAAGAATGCTTGTGTCTGCCCCCTCGGTGGCCTCGGAATCGTCGAGGACGATGGATGGACTGCTGTGTGCGGTACCAGAAAAACGAGAATCGAGTGAGGGTCTGGCAGTGCTGTATTTGATTGCTTGAGCATGAAGTCATGGTCTGCAACAACTATGCCACATGTGAATTTCAACGAGTGATTGCATCATGTCTGTCTCATCCTTGTGTTGTTATGGATCAATCGACTCACAAGTGTGTCAACTGCTGAATGTGCTGGTTCACAATTACGTTGTTAATTCGAACACCCTTGAGGTTAAGGTGTTACACTTTCTTGCGGATAGGACAGAGTGCCATGGACAATGCAATGTCGAGTGCCATGTCTGCAGCAGGAGATGACCCGACTGAAACAAGAAGAAGACTGTTAGCAGACATTCGGCGGCAGTTTGATGCAAACATCGCACTGGAGAAGAGATTCTTGGCCATTTCGAGAGGACAGGATGTTCTGCGCCTTTGCGAAGTTGACCCGTCGCTTCTGGAGTTTCATAATGAAGGTCCTTATGAAGTTCTGCCTGAGTGCAACTATGATGTGATTCTTGAAGCCAGTGGGTTTTCCTGGATGATATCAATCTGGCAACAAATGTTATCAGAAACTTTTCCCATCATGACTTCGGGGCCATGGAAGAAACAGATGAGATTCCTCATCAACTTTTGTCATTGGAAGCGGAACATAAGGCAGAGTGCCAGGTTCCACTTCCTGGAGATCTTTGCAGGGCAGGGCAACCTCAGTCGGGAGATGCTCCGTGCTGGCTGGCAGGGGCTAGCCTTGGGCATCAGGTACGGCACAGATCATGATATTCTTTCTGTGAGAGGACTTCGCCTGGCTGTCAATGCTGTGTGTCAAACACACAAACACGGCCTGTTGTGGTTTGGAACTCCATGCTCTTCCTTCGTCCAACTCTGTAAATACAGTACTGGAAGGTCCATTGCCAATTACTGGATGGGAGAACCTGAGCGATCGCTGGCATGCCAAGAAGGCAATCGTTTCATGTATGTGACGCTGCTGTTGACTTTGCTCGCGGCTTTGAATGACAACCGGTTTGTGATCGAGCAGCCTTGCTCCAGCATGCTGTTCGACATTCCACTCGTGGATCGTGTCATGGGAATGATCCAGGCTATGAAGGTCAAAACCTATGGTGGTGCCTTCGGCCAGCCCATCCTGAAACCGCTTCAACTGTGGAGCAACTGTCAGCACATCAATGGTATGCGGCGCAGCTATCCTTCCCATGTCAGAGGAAGTGCTGGTTGCGTTTATCGAGATGGTGAGAAGTTCACCGGTCGTCCTGAAGATCTTCAGGTGTCAGAGGAGTACACCCCGGAGTTCGGCAAGGCTGTGGCCTTTCATATGATGGGGGATGTCCCAACATGAATTGTAGCTGAAGGCAGAGTGCCAATAAGGCAGAGTGCCATAATTCTCTAGAGTTAAATGAGCTTGCTTCATCTTTCGACATTCTGTCTTGTTGGTATTCTGCTTTCCAATGTTGGGACTGGGTTGAGCCCTGGACCCCTTCCGTTCCCTCCACGAGGTGCCGAGGAAAATCCTCGCCGCCTCGTGGAAGGATCTGAGTGATCCGAGCTGGTGCAGCTGTGCAATGAAAATGTAGAGAGCTTCAGTCACTCCGTGATCAGATGTGTTTGTCGGTATTGTCTCAGTTCGTATGCTGCTGTCGTGCAGGTGTCAATGACCTGGCTGGTGTCTCGACCTCCAGTTGCAGGCATCGGTGGCCTGTGTTAATCATTCCATGTGGTTGTCAGTTCAGTGCCATCTGCGATAGTTTCCTGGCTCAAGTTCGAGTGACATGATGTGGCTGCTGACATGTCATCGTGAGTCTTTGGGTTGATTTCTTAAGAATTCAATGTGTTGTGAACTGGGGCTTGTTACACAAGTGCAGGTGTGTGTCAGTATTTAGTAAGATTCAAGTACAGTGTTGCTTTGGAGGATTTCGGTGATGCTTCTGAAACTGTGGGTCATGCTAGTGCTCCGTGATGGGCAATTGCTTAACTTGGAAAATGATGCAAAACTGCCAGCGAGAGCAGCTTGGCTCTCACAGGGCGAACTGTGGTGGCGTCTGGACTTGTTTTTTTTTTTTTTCAACAGGAACGGCTCAGAACGTCGACAGTACCACAAATGGTACAACTTCTTCAGTGATCTTCTCAGGAAGACCCCCTTGGCTGCGAACTGGGGTCACATGTGCAAAGTCAAAAAGGCAGAGTGCCAAACCCTGATGCTGTGCAGGAGGATGTGGCATCTTCCACAGCCTTGGCCCGATTCATGTTGCAAGCATCCTTCGACACAAGAACAGACGCCCACAGGGAATGGTACAAGAGCAAACTGAAGGATGCTATGGTACGTGTGTGTGAAACTATCAGTGATGAGCCTCTGGTCATGCAGTTGGATGAAGGCAGAGTGTCATGGTTTCTTCAATCAGCTGGGTTGGTGTCAGGCTTTGCCGCTTGGATTATGAAGTCGCTGGCAGGCAACACGTCCCGATCTTTGCGTCAGCTTTGGGAATCTATGTTCAATGCAAGGACGCTGTCTTCATCTCTCCGAGATGAATCTGAAGGCAGAGTGCCACGAGATTGGGAGGAGGTTGAAACTAGCATCTACGACATCATCGCCTTTGCAACCATGGCAAAAACACAGAGCGCTTCAACCGTCGGGGCAGGCTCATGGATTTGCCAAGACAGTCTTGAATGCCTTCATGCACATACATGAGTGTCTGTCCGAGACATTGTCAGCCGGCCTCCAGGTGTATGTCATTGGGCACTACTTGAGTGTACATGATGCTGGTGTGCCTGTGACGTCTCGCAGGGCACTTCTTGGCAAGCGTGTTCCATTGAAAAAGACTGTGGACATCAAAAGCATCTGGAAGTTGCTAGAGGGCGCTGCAAAAAGTGGGACCTCTTTGCGACAAGCCCTCATTCTCAAGAACCAGGACGAACGCAGCGACCTGCATGGTTCCTTGGTGATTTGATATGGAGTAGAATGTTGTTTTGTTAACCAGTTGTTTAAGATTAGTGAATTCGTTGTCACACATTCATTTGATGCCACGTACCCGCGCCACAGTCGAACTAAATTCGACTACCGCTCTTGCCATGGCCGACCCGACGTTCGGCTCTTGCGCCAAGCTGTTGGCCAAGTCCATCAGAAGGTACACAATGTCGGGGGCAGAAGTATCCGCTGCGAACTCTGGGATGGCACCACGACGACCACGACGTCCTGCTTCTTTGCGAGCAGAGGGCGACATAAGCATAGCGCGGGCAAATGCTTGCAGCTGCTAGTGGTCGTTGAGAGCCTCATATCCCCATGGCAGAGCGGGGTGACCCCATATCTCGGCCGAATGGGGTTGGCCTAAGTCTCCGGTCCGCATGACTGTCAGAGCACGTTCGTCTTTGCAAAGACGCCGGGGAGGCCGTTACAGAAAGGGATGCTTAAGTCAGGTTGTGCATTTAATATTTATGAAAGGCAGAGGGCCAAAGGCAGAGTGCCAGTAAAACTTCTCAGGGTTTAGTAGGGTTTAGTGGTTTGCTGCGCTTGCTGTTGATCAGAAAATCCTTGTCGATTCGCTTGCCGGCATGTGGAGTGTGGCCGCTCCCCAGGACTCGCTGTGTCTCGCACAGGGCTCTGAGGGAAGAACGTAGTGCAGGGCAGCTTACAAGTCTCCTGCCCTTACCCACGGTGCACTTCCGCCGAACGCTTCTTTCGAGATTCAGTTCGAGTTGTGTGCTGCAGCACCGCTGGCCGGGTGCTGGGGGGCCGCTGCATCGAGTTTTTCGAGCTCTTGAGGCCAACGGAGAGAGCTCTGTGCTCTCTGTATGACAGTCGGACACATGGGCTAACGTGCCGGCTGGGAGCTCCTTAGTCTCTGCGTGAGCATCGCTCGGGCGGTTCGGAGGGGAGGCCCGGTGTGACATGGGCTAACGTGCTGGCTGGGTCCGAGGTCTGCACCCGAGTGTCCTCCTCTGCAACTTGGGAGGCCGAATCGAGTATTATAGCAATTACGTCAGGTTGTGATCAATTTTTTGAAAGGCAGAGTGCCAAATGCAGAGTGCCAGTAAAACTTCTCAGGGTTTAGTAGGGTTTAGTGGTTTGCTGTGCTTGCTTTTGATCATAAACGTCCTTGTCGATTCGCTTGCCCGACCTAAACCTGAGCAGCGGGCTGGCCGAGGGGGCCCTAGAGACCTGCCAGGTTCCATCTTGTTGGCCGTGTTGGGTGCAGCGATCCATCCGGAGCTGAAAGCTTGGCCACTGACGCCTGCGTGGCCTCGTGGCGGCCACCCTTGGGGCCAACTCCCCTACAGCCCGAGGGGTATGACAGCAGGGCGATGCGCTAATGCGCCTGCTGGGGGTGGCTTAAATGGGGGGCGGGTGTGTCCTTCCCCCCCCGGTGAGATCCTAAAAGGGAGGCCGCTTGCGTTGTGTTGTAAAGAGAAGGGTGAGATAGTGCCTTCTTCAGTTCTTGCCTGTGCTCACTTTTGCGCGCAAGTGGCCCTGGGATCAGGTCTATCGTTGATCGTTTGGCATGGCCTGTAGTGGCAGTGTAGCAGCCTGCTGTAAGTTTCCACTACCCCAGCCGCCAGCTGTGCCTAGAGCCTGCTACTCACATGGTGATTTCGGCCTGTGCCTGGTTTGTTTCTATCGGCGCGTTGCGGGCGATGTTTACGCCGAAGCAAACCAAGTCTCCGGGATCTGTTACATCGCAGGTGTGCCAAATGGCCTGCTGAGCAACAGCTGCGACGGGATCCGGCACAGCGCTGTCATCTTAATTCATTCCCTGTGAGCATGGCGACCCAACTTGGCCGAGTGGGGTGGATTTCAGCAAATGGGGGAGGCCGCTAACCCATGATTAGGCTATATCTCTTTCTGCTGAGCACATGCTTTCTGTTCTCTTGGATCGACGACAGAGGCAGAGTGCCGAGGCAGAGTGCCAGTCGAACCTCTTCGGTGTTGCCTTACCTAAGGAGTAAACCCCTGCCCCACCATGGTTGCTCCCCACACCATTGGCCATGTGTGAGGCGTTCGGTTTGCCTGTGTCACAGCCTTGAGGCCAACCTATCCCAGGGGCAGGGGGTAGATGACAGCCCGGCACATGGGCTAATGCGCCGGCTGGGGCTGTGACCTGGTGACATCGAAGCAGTCATGCAAGTCACCGGAAGCAATACCGGACAAAGAAGGGAGGCCGTTCTTGGGACATGGCTGTGTTTTTGAGCTGGTGTGTTCCTCCGTCTCATTCATAGTAGAATGTTGTTTTGTTAGCCAGTTGTTTAAGATTATAGTGAATTCTTTGTCACACCAACCTTACCAACAAGTCGCGGTGTGTCCAGTTTTGATTCACCAGCCGCGCTTGCATGCCGATGGCCGGGCATGGGTTGTCACACGGACCTTACCAACAAGTCGCGGTGTGCCCAGTTTTGATTCACCAGCCGCGCTTGCATGCCGATGGCCGGGCATGGGGTCGCTTTGGGGGACCGTGGAAGACGGAACCGAACGAGGACTTGGGGCCAACCACCAGAGCGGACACATGGTGATGACAGCCAGACACATGGGCTAACGTGCTGGCTGGGTCCGAGCTCGGCACCCGAGTGTCCCCCTTTGCAACATGGGAGGCCAAATATCGAGCAGAAGTACAGTAATGAGAGTGTCAGTCGAACCTCCTCAAGGTTGCCTTACCTAGCTGGATTTTCTGCGACCTCGGATCGTGTTGTCCGGGCCAGACTTCCAGGTTCCGAACAAAGAAGGGACGCCGTCCGTTCTTGGGACATGGTTGTGTTATTGAGCAGAGAACCTTGCTTGGCTTGCTGTTCGGTTGTGTTTGTCGAATGCAGAGTGCCAACATGTTCAGAATGGGGTTTGGTGTGTGTTGCTCTACCAAGCGGCAGCTGCATGCCCGCCAATTTGGCAGCTACCGACACACTGTTGGCCGGGTGTGGAGCCAGGGAAAGGGCCCCAGGGTCGTGCAGTCTAGGGGGGGGTTGGGGCAAACGGTCGGCGGGCATCCGACCATGACATCTGGACACATGCGCTAACGTGCCAGGTGGCCCCTCCCGAAAATGACGAAGCCCGGGTGACCCGGACTCTTCCATGTGAGGCCGAAGAATGGTGTTGCTTGCGCATGGTGTTGAAGTCCAAGTTGTACTTGTATCTCAACTATTTATTGAAGTGAACGAATCGCTCTTTGACTTGCCAGCTCAGGTGTTCCTGAGTCCAGCTGTGACGAGTGGCAGCTTCGAACCAATCGGTTGTACCAGGAGAGAGCTATCACTGCTATGCAGCACTGTCGACAAATCAACTTCATCGCCGAGGGGTCTACTCACAGCACCAGCGATTGTCTTGTGACAGTGGCTTGGGCGAATGAGATTTCTGCTGCAGTGTTTGCACCCATGCAAGTGATGAAGACTGGACAAGTTTCTCCACAAGACCGGTTTGACGACGACCTGCTTCTTCACATCTCAAAGCGAAAGAAGCTGGAAAGGATTGCTGCATTCAGGCAGCTTCAAGCGATCAGTCACCAAATCTGGATTTTGCACAGAGGGCGAATGGATTTGGGCTCTTTCAAGATCGCCCCCTCTCTTGGGCAGAGGCCTGTGACAAGATATGAAAGCAGGGTGGTTTTCCAAGTTGGAAAAGAAGACAATGACATTGACCGCTGTTTTCAGTGGTTGAGGGACAATCCGGATCCGGCTGAAGGCAGAGTGCCAGAAGGCAGAGTGCCAGAAGGCAGAGTGCCACCAGCTTTTCCTCATGTCTCCTTTCTGAAGACAATGTCTGAGGATGGAGAGATCACAAATGTGCTCCCCGTCTTGCCAGAGTCAGAGAAGGGGTGGCTGAACATTCCACTGCTGGTCTTGGGCCTTGACCAGGGCAGCATCGGACTTGCTGGCATGGCCTATGCTATGCGTGAAAACATGATTCATGTGAAATGTGACAAGATTCACAGGGCCATTCGAGATTTCAAAAACAGCATGTCGAGATTCCTCAAAGGACTCTTCCTGAAAGCACAACTTCACTCCTCTTACATCTTTGCCCTGAATTATAAACCCTTTGGAAGTGGTGGTTTCTACCAGCAGAAGAAGGAAATGCTGGCGAGTTTTGTTTCCTGCACATCACCGAGCAGAAGCTTGTTGTGGGCCGCTTTTCGAGATAAGATTGCCTATGACTTAGACAGGCAGCTATCCGGTGACGAGCATGAGATTGAACATATGCTTGCAAATGTCGAATCCTTCATGAAGAAGGGCAGCTTGGTGAAAGCCTCCAGATGGTTCAGCTGGAACCAGCTATGTTGTGAGCAACTTCATGAGTTTCATGTCCTCAAAATGCTGCTGGCTGATCATTTCGGTGAAGATCAATCTTTCAGCCCTTGCTCAAGGGAAAGACTCAGCCTGTATTCCAACTCGGCGAATACACAATCGGGCAAGGAGCTCTTCGAAGGCAGAGTGCCAGAGTCCGAAGGCAGAGTGCCGGACTCTGACAATGGTGAGAGGCAGGAAGATGCACTGGGTGATTTGCCAAAGCTGTCACAGGCTGGTCGTGCCACTGATCCACGGAAAGAACTCAGCTTGTTGAAAGCCAGCATGGGGGGCTTCAAGTTGGCATACTATCTCATGACAGAAGACCTTTTCGATCACTCCAAGATATTGTACAAAGTGACCGAACCGTTTTGGACATGGTATGGGAAACAAGTAAAAAACGTTAAATCGCCGCAGGATGGTCGAGGTTATGCCGAGTTGATGACAGTGAATGATGCCTGGAAAGCAGACAAACATTTGTTGCAGATTGTCTCCAACCTGCAGAAGACCGAGTTGTGGAAGGAGCATCTGGATACTGATTTACACGAGCCCGCAGAAAAAATCATGATGTTGAGCTTGCATTTGCTGATGAACAGGGTCTGGACTTGCAGTCTTTTTTTCACTTCCACCAGATGCCTATGCGGGATTGCTGTCACCTGATGCAGAAATTCGGACGATCACGGCTTTGAAGGCAAAGGGCCATCACACATCACTCTTGAGGTTGGAGTCGACATTGGCACGGTCCACTCCAAGTGTTCATGCCCGGCAACTCTTCACAGACCTGCAAGTTGGAATCAGCCATCCTTCGAGACTTTTTCTGGCCACATTGGAGGCACAGGGATATGAAGTGGCGCCTCCGGGGTCAGAAGACATTGTCGTGGATGATGTTGACACAGAGCAGGACGGGGAGATGGAGGATTCTGTGCCTGAAGAAGCAGAGGACGGTGCCGGAGTTGGTGACATTTTGTTAGACGGGCAAGAGGGCAGAGTGCCAGCTCAAAGGACTGTAACAATATCGGTACCAGCATGCCCTGCAACCCACCTGCTGAGTGTTCTGGTGCAGACGCTGCCAGACAACAAGATTGTGGAAGATGGGCACAACAAGATTCGTAATGATTCTTTGTTGAACAAAACCCGCAAGCAAACATACTCCACGATTCAAACTGTGATCGAGAATTCAAACGTCTTTGAAAGCCGTTCAATCAGGCATCCGGCAAAAGTCAAACGGGAATATTTTGAAAGGGAGTTTTGGAATGTGGACAGGAAGCGCCAAAAGTTGTGCTTCAGAGGATGTGTCCACAAGCTGCCGTCACAGTATACCGAGATTGTCGGCGACAAGACATGGAACCCCCTGTCAGAAGAGACACTCGAACGAGCATCAGCTGCGTGGTCATGGCTAATTCACTACAATGATGCAAGACTGGCATCTCAGCATGTTCCCTTGCGTGCTGGGAAGTTTAGCAGCCTTGCAGCCCCTTTGAAGATCTTGAACCATGTCTTGGATTTGACATGCTATCTCTCTCTTGGGGCAAAAAACTGGGCTGCTCTCATGTGGCCAGTGGTCCAGCATGAGGACCAGTCGACAGGAGAGATATATTTTGTTTTGAAGGCAGAGTGCCCGGATGGTTCCAGCGTCAAGGCCTGCTGGATTCATTTGTATGAGCCCCAGTATTGGGAAGTCATCGAAACAGAGGCAGTCTTCTGGAATGGCTTCATTTGCCTCCGTAGTTGTGCTACAAGCTCAGTGTCACTTCTATCCTATATGTTGCAGCATCCCAAGTGACATGTTTTCATTTAGGATTCTGTCAACTGTCGACCCATACAGTAAATAGTACAATAAACTTATATAAGTTTTGCTGTGCTTGTTTTTGCTGAGTCGACTGAGGGAAATGTCACAAGCATGTCGGACTCTCGCAGACTGCCAGAATCTCGCCGAGCATGTGATCTCCAAGACTGGAAACGTAGACGAAAAAAAGCGAAAGGAGCTGCAACGAATGCGCCGTCCAAAGCTCATGAGCCTGATCGCTTCTCATCACCTTCCGGAAGATGAGGATTTCATGCGCAAAATTGAGGCTATGTATTCGACAGCCAAAGATTCAACAGAGGATGAGGATGAGGATGACATTATCATGGGGGACTTTGTTGATGAGCTGGTTCTTGACGACCTGCTTGCTAAGGACAAACAGGAATTTAAACTGGTCTCAGACGCAGTCAGAAAACGCAGAATCAAAAGGGTGCATCAAACCTGGCAGGCCATCAAGACGCAGCAAGCAAAGGCCAAGGCAAAGGGCAAGGCCAAAGCAAAGACCAAAGCAAAGGCCAAGCCACAGGCCAAACGGAAAGCCAAGAGAAAGATTTGTCGCCCACGTATGTTGACCAGGAAGCAACCCGCGCCTCCTGATGAAAGTGGTCAAGAGGGAGCAGAAGGCAGAGTGCCAGCACCTCCTGCTGAGGTGCCGGTGGAGCCGGAGCCTGATAATCACGTGGAGGCCGCGGAAGGCAGAGTGCCAGCCCCTCCTGCTGAGATGCCGGAGGTGCCTGCTGCAATCCCTGTCCCAGAGCCTGATGATCACGTGGAGCCCGAGGAAGGCAGAGTGCCAGCCCCTCCTGCGGAGATGCCGGAGGTGCCTGCAGTGCCTATCCCAGCACTCGAGCCACGGGAGGTTGCAGTCCGTGGCCCCCAACATCAGCGGCGGCCGAACCGTGTTGACTACCAAGGGGTATGGACACCTTTTCAATGCCCGGAGTGTCCCAAGATCGCTGGTGAGATGAAGTACGACCCGAATCCTGGTGGCACTGACAAAGCAAAATGGTTTCTCCGAGTTCGTGTGACAGACGGCGGTCTCGTGGAAAGATTCGGAACATTTGTTATAGCTTCGATGTGGTTGCCTGATCTGCTGTGTGTTGTGTCACATTACATGAACCCATGTGTGTCTGGCATTGAAGGCGAGTGGAGCCACCTCGTACCCTATCACTGGGGACGTGTGGCTTCCAAGATGACAGAAGCGCAGGCCAGAAAACACGTCATTGACCATAGGCCCTGTTGTGGCCCGACCAGGAGGCCTGGCAACAACTAGAGGATTCATCCTGCGCTGCAAAGAAAAGTTGTGTGTCTGTCTGTGTGCTTGCATTGATGGCAGCGGGTCCTGCTAGATTGGAATGCGTCCGAGAGACTGTGTGTTTCTGCTTGGGGAAGACGGATTGCGAAAGCATGTTCGCATTTTCGCACATGTGGAATTTGTCACGTGCAAGCACATGGACAATCATTTCGAGTGCCACAACCCGGAAGCCGCACAAACTAGCACATGTGGTTTGAAGCCGTGCGTACTTGTGACTGAACAGTAGCCGTCCAGAGCAATGCATTTCGCCCCGATCGAACGAGGAGAGTGTTTCTTCAGAGGCGAGCTCTCCCCAATCTTGATCAAAACCGCTTGCGAAAAATTGGCCAAAGCGCCTGACCAGTGGAAACCAGCTGAGAGATGGAAGGAAGTTTATGACGACGTGCCTTGGGAAATCATGGTTCGCTACCTGCGTTACTGGCCACGTGTTGGCTCCCGCATTACAGGAGGCCTCAGGCTTCTTCGACGGTACGAAGGCCCCTTCCCGAAGTGTTATCAGGTGGGTGAAGGAGAAGAACCGCTGGAGTTGCCGCGCGTTTCTCTCGTTTGTGATTTTGTTTATGTTTGGAACGACGAAGATGAACAACACCGGCAGTTTGTCCTTCAGATGAAACACCTCTCACTTGTTGCCATCCGTCTCGGTGGTCCGGGGGAACTTCCTGACCTTGATGCTGGAGCAATACCTTTGACCGACCAGCTTTGTGCAAAGTTGGGGTGGCAATAATTAATGGATATTGAGGCGGGAAGGCAGAGTGCCAGCAGCTGGGAAGGCAGAGTGCCAGACGTTGTCGCGTCACCCAGCTGTACCCTGCTTCGCCTGCACGTGATTCGCTTGACGGTGTGGTCAACGCAGAAAAGCGCAACATCCAGCAGTTCGTAGCCACTTCACGCGATTTGTGCATCCCTAATACTATCAAACCCTAAAACTATGGCACTCTGCCTTCTAGCCCCAAACCCTAAATACTAAAGACCCTGAAACTCTAACCCTAACCCTTTCATTACCCTCAAACCCTGACACTATGGCACTCTGCCTCCTAACCCCAAACCCTAAATATACTAAAGACTCTGAAACTCTAACCCTAACCCTTTCATTACCCTCAAACCCCTAATACTATGGCACTCTGCCTTCTAACCCCAAACCCTAAATATACTAAAGACCCTGAAACTCTAACCCTAACCCTTTCATTACCCTCAAACCCCTAAAACTATGGCACTCTGCCTTCTAACCCCAAACCCTAAATATACTAAAGACCCTGAAACTCTAACCCTAACCCTTTCATTACCCTCAAACCCTAACACTATGGCACTCTGCCTGCTAACCCCAAACCCTGAATACTAAAGACCCTGAAACTCTAACCCTAACCCTTTCATTACCCTCAAATCCCTAATACTATGGCACTCTGCCTTCTAACCCCAAACCCTAAATATACTAAAGACCCTGAAACTCTAACCCTAACCCTTTCATTACCCTCAAACCCCTAATACTATGGCACTCTGCCTTCTAACCCCAAACCCTAAATATACTAAAGACCCTGAACCTCTAACCCTAACCCTTTCATTACCCTCAAACCCTAACACTATGGCACTCTGCCTTCTAACCCCAAACCCTAAATATAATAAAGACCCTGAAACTCTAACCCTAACCCTTTCATTACCCTCAAACCCCTAATACTATGGCACTATGCCTTCTAACCCCAAACCCTAAAGACCCTGAAACTGTAAACCCTGTGCCAGGTCTTCTTCATCCTCGTCTTCTCGGAAAAAACATTAGTTTTTTTTGTTTTAAAGTTTTTAAAAAATTTTAAAAGTTGTTTAAAGTCTTTAAAAGTCTTTCAAATTCTTTTTAAAGTTTGTAAAAGCTTTTAAAAGCGTTTAAAAGTCTTTTAAAGTATTTTTAAAGCTTGTAAATGTATTTTAATGTTTTTAAAAGTCTTTTAAATATTTTAAAAGCCTTTTAAAGTTTTGAAAAGTCTTTTAAAGTTTGCAAAAGTCTTCTAAAAGTTTCTAAAAGTCTTTTAAAGTCTTCTAAAAGTTTTTAGAATGTTTTTTTCTTGCATTTGAAAGTTTTTAAAAGTCTGTAAACGTCTTTAAAAGCCAACTCTGTCGAAAAAGCCCTGTGGATCTAAACCTTGTGGTTCTGGTTCGGTGCAAAGGGGCAATGAAAAGAGAAAGGCAAAGGCAAGCATGGCAAGGATAAGGGCAAGGACAAGAAGACCAAGAAGCAGCACGCCCGTGCTGTGGCGGATGGCGAAGCAGAAGAGGAGCCGGAGGGAGAGACTGTGATGGCCCTTCGCGCTTCTGGCGAGTTGATTCCGGTTGATGCCCGCGGTGGCGTCTTGAGGACGACTCCTTCGACACCTGAGGGGCCTGCTGCGGCGCACCGAGTGACCGTTGAGCACAGAGTGTGCTTAGTTGGCATTGAGTCGCAAGATAGCTACTGGCTAGTGGATAGCGGTGCTACTTCTCAGTGCATGTCGGTCTCCTGCTTCGAGAAGTATGAAGTCCTTCGCACTTATGATTTTAAGCCCACGCTGTCGAATGCCTCCAACGACATGATTGAAGTGTTGAAGGTGTGTGACGTTCGCGTTCGTTTTGGGAAGCTGGTGGTGGTGCTAGAGCATTGCTTGATCACGAACTTAGATTTCAATGTCTTGTCACCGTTTGTGGCTTGGCAGAGAGGATGGCACACCATGCTCACCAACACACCTCATATTTTCAACAAGAAGAACAAGAAACGCATTCGGTTGACTGTCAAGGATCGCGCTTGGTATGCGGTTGCTGCTTTGAAGGATTCTGGGGATAAGATGGAGGTTGATGCTTTGAAGCCCTCGTCGTCCCCGAAAGCAACGGAAAAGCCTGAAACCACGAAACCCCCGAAAGCCACGGAAAAGCCTGAAACCGCGAAACCCCCGAAAGCCACTAAAGCCCAGAAAGCCCAGAAAGCTCAGGAGCAAAGGTCTTTGGAGTCTGTGAAGAGCCTAGAGTACACGCCTTTTAAGTTTCTGCTGAGGAGCTTGAGGACGCACGGTGGTAGTGCCGTTTCGGTCTGTGAGGGTGCTGCTCTGGAGTCTCTTGAACGATGTGAGCTTGACCGCTTTGGCTGTGGTAGCAGAAGTGGCAAGAAAGATTCTGAGGCTCAGCCGTCGTGGACCGCTGGGTCGATGATGATAAGTGTTGTGAGCTTGTGGTGCAGGGCTTGCGTTGGCGTGCTGTGCTCCCTGTGGACCTTAGTGAGTGAGTGTGCTTGCGAGGTTTCAGGGTTAGGGTTTCTTCAGGATTTGCGAGGCGGTTCCCTGCGGAGGCTGCACGGTAGTGCAGTGCGTGTCGTGAGGGAGTGTGCGTGCAAGGTTTCAGGGTTAGGGTTTTGTCAGGATTTGCAAGGCGGTTCCTCGTGTAGGCTGCAAGGCAGTGAGTGCGCGAGGTCAGCAAGGCGTAAGCTGCAAGGCAGTGAGTGCGCGAGGTCCGTGCAAGGTGGTTTCAAGTGGAGACTGCAAGGGTGCGCAAGGGTCGTGCATCGTAGTTTGGTGCTCAAGCTTCTGTTTTTCACGCTCCTCGTTTTGTGCGATGGGGCGTCGACGAAAGAAGCAGCCGGAGCCCCCGGTATCCTCGACGGACGAGGAAGAAAGGTCGTCGCAGGCGGCAGTGATGGCTCAGAGGCTCAGAGAATGGCGGACCTCACCGCTATGAAGAGCGCTGCGGCTGCCCGACGATCCGATGTGGTGACGGTCGCATCGGTGATAGAAAGAACGGCTCGGGAGGAATCCGAGCGGAGGCAGATGGAGGAGCACGACGAGCTCACCAAGATTTCTCGCGAGTGGCACAAAATGGCAGTGCCTTCACAGCCAAAATCGCCACTGCAAAAATCACCGCTGCCGTCAAAGCTGGAGGAAGAAGAGGAAGAAGGCTGGGGCAAATGGCGCCCCGAGTCTGGTGTGGCCACGGAAGTTGCCGAGGCCCTGGATGCTGCAGAGAAATCCGTCGAGAAAGTGCCCAAGCGCAAGAAGAAGCGGGCATCTCGTGCGACAAAGGAAGCCACGAAGGCCTTGAAGGAGGTACGTGGTGCGGCAAAGAAGGCCAAGCGGGCCTTGAAGGAGGCTGCAGCAGCCGAGGAAGCCGAGGCGGACCCTGTGGACCCTACTTTTCCGAATCCACATTTGTTTGTCGCGCCCACCTCGAAGAAGAAGGCCCGGAAGCCCGAGCGGAAGCCGGAGGATGGTCCGGTGACGATGGGCTACAATCGCCAGCTGATGCAGGCGGTTCGGACGGAGAAGAAGGTCGTGAAGGCCAAGAGGCTTGCGAGAAAGGTGGCGAAGGGCAAAGCGCTTGCCGAAGGTGCCCTTGGATGGGTGCAAAGCCGCCTGGACGAAAGATCCGAAGGCCTGCCGGCCCAGGAGCCGGAGCAGGGTGCAGTGGACCTATGTGGCAGTGGGGACTGCGGAAACCACGGTCGATGCCCAAGAAGCTGTTCCTGTACCTGCGAAGAAAAAGCGAAAGAAGAAGAAGGCCGCTGTCAAAGCGGTTGTGGAAGCCGCTGCCGAAGCGGTTGTGGAAGCCGCTGCCGAAGCGGTTGTGGAAACCGCTGCCGAGGCGGTTGTGGAAGAGGTGGCACCAGCTGCTGCCGAGGAGGAGGTGCCGATGACACCGGCGCCCTCAGCTCCACGTGGAAAGCCTCGTTTGGCTCCAACGCCAAAGACAGTGACCAGGCCGGCTGTGACTTTGAAGCCGGCCGTTATTGTGATTCCGGATGGGCCACCGCCGCCCAAGGTGAAACCGTCCAGGTCGCCGGCCAAAGTTTCTGCCTCGCCGCCGAAGCCTTCGAAAAGAGCCGTGCCAACGGCACCGGAGACCCCTGGAGTGGATCCTGCTTTGGTGCCAGTGAAGGCGATGCCAGTGAGGCCGGCGGCGCCTCCGAAGATGGTGCCTGTGAAGGCCATGCCGGCCTTGCCAGCGCCAGCAGCGCCAGCAGTGCCGCTGCCGCCGTTACCGCCCCCGCCGTTGGGGTACCAAGGATCGTTTTTGCTGGGACCGCAGCCGCCTCTGGGATACCACAGATCGCTTTTGCTGCAAGCCCCGCCGACCGATCCAAAGAGCAAGGCACCGATCCGCCCAACACAACGGGTACTCGGTGGTTCGTATGGCCCTCCAGACCAAGGGTCAACGCAACAAGGACGCGGCTCCAAGAGAGCCCGCTCCCGCTCTGTCTCTATCTGAGATCTACCTCGCGACCGACCGCGGGACGCAAAAGAATGCATCTGAAGAGGAAGTGGAAGCGATCTTCTGTGAGAGTAGGTTGCTTTGAGTGTGGTGAGTGTCCGGGTGTGCTCGGTAGAAAGGGTGAAGTTCTGAGGTTGCAGCGCTATAGGGTTTTACGGGGTTTTGGGAAGGGTTTTGCAAGTGAGTGTGAGGCCCAGACCCCCATGGAAGCCTGGAGGCCCAGTGACGTGCTGCAAGTGTTTTGCGAGGGTTTTGTGAGACAGGCTCAGGCTCTACTTAAAGCCTTGGGGCCCTCTGTGCGAGTGTGTTTGCCAGGGTACGCGCAAGAAGCCCCGAGAGCCCAAGCCCCCAAAACGTCCAAAGTCACCGAGGCACCGAGAGTCAGCAAAGCACCGAAAGTCCCCGAAGCACCGAAAGCCGAAGCACCGAGAGCCAGCAAAGCACCGAGAGCCCCCGAAGCACCGAGAGCCAGCAAAGCACCGAGAGCCTCTGAAGCCGTGGAGTGTTTTGTGCTGGTTGGTGTGCGGCGTCTGCGGTCCTTGTGCGGTTGTGGCTTGGAGCGTGTGCGTGGCTTGTGGTTGTGTTGTGCTTGTGGCTGGGATGACCTAAGGTCGGAGCCATTGAAGGTGAAAGGTGGCTGTGATGAGAAAGTGTCTGAGCCGCCACACCGTTTGTGCATGATGCGTGGACTTCCGGTGGAAGTGACGATTTCTGATGAAGAGTTGATTCCGGATGTTGATCCACCAAGGCAGGCGGAACCCGCCCAAGCCTCAGCTCCAGCACCGGTTGTTGAAGCCGAGCCTGCTGCTGAAAATGCTGGGGATATTTCTGAAGAAGGGGAACTTCATGTTCCACTGGAGGATAAAGAGTATCAGGAGCACGTTGCTCGGGGCCATCAGCCCTATCTTCCTTCGTGTTCTTTGTGTGTGTCCAGTCGAGGAGTGATTCCAGCGCGAAGGCGCAAAGATCCTTCAATTCCGCAAGCAAGCTTCTTAAGCGACTTCTTGTTCTTTACGAAAGACCTGAGAGTGTGCATTGTGGTGCACGAGCTTAGCGGATATTGTTTCGCTGTGCCCTACCCCACAGGAGGTGATCCAGGGCATGTTGCACGGTGTATCAACGCCGAGCTGGCCGCTGCAGGTATTCAAGGTCAGCATGTTGTGCTGAGGATGGATAATGAAGGGTCTCTGATCTCGCTTTGGAACAAGGTGGGAAAAGACCGCTCATACCCAGGCCTCTCGTTGCACATAGACGCGGTGCCGAAAGGACGGCCGCAGTCGAAAGGGCTTGTGGAGGTAGGTGTGCGACACTTGAAGGAAGCCTTCTGGGTGAATTGGTTGACGCTAGAAACTACGCTGGAGAAGAAGCTCCGGCTGGGTGGTTTGTTGTACAAGGAAGCTTTGAGATATGTTGCTAGGACAAGGAACCTGCATGCGACCTCGAAGTCGCAAACCACGCCAATTGAAAGGCTGAGACGCCAACATCTTCCAGTAACGAAGACGTTTCCTTTTGGGTGCAAGGGTTTTGCCAAACCTGCGAAGCAGAAGCCTGAGAATCGAGGCCGCCGCCTCATCCCGTGTATGTACCTAGGGCCTGCTAAGCCCAATGGTGGAGGAGTGCGTGTGCTCCCTCTTGATCGGCCTGATGAGGTCGAGGTGATGTCGGCCTTTCGGCCGGACCAGCCTTATCTGTATCCTGAGGAGTTGGTGGTACAAGCCGCTGATTCGGGTGCCCCTTCTAGGCAAGACAACGTTTTAGAGCGTCCTGTTTCCTTAGACCTGAAGCCCCCCGAAGCCTTTCAGCCTGGAGAGCCTAAGGGTAATCTAGTTGAGAGGGGGAGTGCGGAGCCGGAGGCTCCAGCTGAGCTCTTGGAGGATGAGCTTATGGACTATGATCCTTCTCCAGTTGAGGAGGAAGAGGTACTCCCTGAAGGTCCCCCTGCAGGAGAGAACGAGGCCCCACCTTTGTACGATGTGGACATGCAGCCGGCCGACGATGATGACCCCATGGAGGTGGCGATCAGCTGGCTGGAGGACCATGCTTTGTACTCCATGTGTTCTAGACCTGAGGTTGTGTTCGCGGCAAAGGACGCTAAAGGGTCTAGGGCGGCCAAGTTGGAGTTTACTTTGAAGTTTGGAGGGTCCAAGGTGAAGGTTGAGGTTCCTTCTGGGGCTGCTGATGAGTATACTGGGGAGGTTCTTGAGGAGAAGAAACTTGGGGAAGGGATGCGTCTTGAAATGGAGGAACTGGACCACTTTGGTGTGTGCCAGGTTGTGTCGGAGAAGGAGGCGTTTCGGCTTGTGCGGGAGGCTAAGAGGAGAGTGCTTTCCACCAGGTGGGTGTTGCACTACAAGGACGGGCACAAGCGTGTGCGCTGCCGTTTGGTTGTGCGTGACTTTAAGGGGCCCACCTCTGCTTTAGCTGATGGCATCTATTCTCCTACTACTACCTTAGAGTCTGTGAGGTGTCTGTTGGGGATGTATGCGCATTTCGGAGGGAAGGTGATTTCGGGAGATATTTCTGTGGCCTTCATGCAGGCTAAGCTGTTTTCTACTGAGGTGGTGAAGCTGCCGGAGAACTGTAGGACAGTGTCAGGTGAACGTGTGCATTGTCTGCTGAAGCGTGCCATGAATGGTTTGCGGATTGGGCCTTTGGCTTGGTTTCGTGAGCTAGGAGAAACACTGAGAAAACTTGGTTTCTTTGTTACTGCTGACAGCACTGTGTATCGCAAGGTGATCAAGGAGAAAGGCAAGGATGCCATTGTGTTGGTGTTGGCCTATGTAGATGACATCTTGGTTTTCAGCACGGTTGCGAGTGTAGCTGAGAAAGTGTTTGAGGAACTGAGTAAAGTGTTCAAGATGAAGCGCACGGGAACGCTTCAACCGGGAGAGAAATCGGTGATCTCCTTCCTTGGGAGAAACATTTATCAGAGGAAGACCGGAGATTTGTACTTCGGACTCAAACCCGGGATGCTCCATAGCTGTGCGGAAGAGTATCAAATCACGAAGGGAGCGAAACTCCCCAAGCTTGAGCGTTTGTGGACCAGTCTGGAATCCACCCCGATCACGCATGAGGCCTATCAGCGCTACCGGCGCGTGTTGGGCAAACTGTCGTGGCTAGCTTTGACAAGAGCTGATTTGCAGTTTGTTGTAGGTTTTCTGGCCCGGAGCCAGAGCAACCCAGACTCCAGGAGTGAAGCGTGTATTCGAGCTGTGCTGCGTTGGGTTCTCACGCTTGGGAATCGGGTTCAGCGGATCCCGGCACAGTGGGTGAACTATCGCCCTTCGGAAAGTACGCGCGTGATCGATTGTTTCTGTGATGCGAGCTGGAATCTGCCCTCTGTGAGTGGGGCGATTATCTGCTGGCAGTGCAACCTGCTGAAGAGTTTTAGCCGTAAACAGACGGTTGTGGCCCTGAGCAGTGCCGAGGCTGAATTGAGTGCTTTGGTAGAGACTGTGAAAGAGGCTTTGTTTGCAGGGTTGCTTCAACAGTCGTTTTTGGAGGGATTGCCTGAGGATGATACCGGAAGCTTTTGGATCCGGATTTGTACCGACTCTGAGTCGGCAAAGGCGATTGCTTCAATGGAGGGACTCTTGAGAAGGGTTCGTCACCTGGAGTTGCGGTGTGCTTTCCTGCAGCAGATGGTTCAGTCGGGGAGAGTGATCCTCGAGTTTGTGGCCGGAGCATATAATGCCTCCGACGGCCTGACCAAGAGTATGGTTTTTCAGGAGCAGCTGGACAACCTCTACGAGGTAACCGGTTTGGTTTCTTTTGAAGACGAGTTGGGTGAGTTTGAGTTGGAACGCCTGACTGCAGAAGAGCCGGTAAACCGTTCTTTTGTTCCTGAGGAGTACGTTTCACTGTGTGAAGCTGTGGCGAAGAACCAGGTCACCTTTGTGGTCGTTGAACTGTTCTGCCAGGAAGAAAGTGCCTTACAGAAGGCATGTGAGAAGCTTGAGATTGCCTATGTGGGCGTCACTGAAAAGCTTGACTTTTGTTCTGAGCAGACGCAGTGTTTTCTGAAGGAGTTGTTTTCTGTGTTGAGTTGTGGCTTGAAGACGAAGATCTACTGCCATATCTCCACTCCCTGTACCACTGGGTGTCGTTTGCGTTACCGCGGGTGGCGCAAGTACAGTCAAGAGAAGTGGGAAGAGAAGAAGAAGTTGCATCAGCGTGCTTGGGAACTTCTTGAAGGTTTGTTGAAACCGGTTGCTCGGAGTGAAAGCTTGTTGTTGACTCAAGAGTGGCCTCTGCAGAACGACCTCTGGAAGGACCCGCGGTATCTTCAGGTTGCTTCAGAATTGGGGCTTTCTGAGGGTATTGTGGTAGACCGCTGTGCGTACGACTGTGTGTTTAAACGGTGGTACTTTGCCACGAACAGTAAACGCTGGGTCAAGGTGTTTCCTAAAAGGGATTGTGACCAAGTGCATGAACATGTACAGGTGGAATTAAAAGATTCAGGGTTCTATCCTGAAAAGCTAGGTCTAGAGCTTGTAAAGTGTGCTCAAAAGACACTAGGTGCCGCATCAGTCCAAGAGGGGGTTCAAGTGGCGAGCGCCGCACTGTTGCCGTCGTGGCACCCAGGTTAGAGTCCGTATCTAGACTGTGGGTCTCGACAGGTCTCAAACATCAACCACACGTTTGCTCGTAGGCTGCCTGTGCAGCTCGGGACGCGTGGGCCGGGGGTAGCGTGCATTTCCAGCTCCGGCTGACGTGCAGTAGCGTAGTGCCATAGAACCGACAACCGCTTGAAACAGCTTGCAACCTTGTTTTCCTTGTGCAGAAACTTCTTGGAGCGCTTGCTGGAAAAGTTTTGTTTTAGAGGGCCTTGCTTGCCAAAAACGCCCTGTGAGTTGTTGTCATAACTTCCTTGCAGTACAGTTTTCTTGGACAGAGACAGCATCCACACCGACATGTCGCGACCATATGTAGTGTGCAGGAAATGTAAGGAGAGCTGGCTGTATGCTGATCGCGTAGCAGCTCACCCGTGTTGCAGAGTGTGCGGGGCAGCGTGGCCTCGTCAGGACAAGCCAAAGCGCACTAGGTTTGTGCTGAGCAGCGAGGAGGAGTCTGAAGCCTCCTATAGGATGCCCAGACAAGCTAGGGAGCGCAAGCCAGGCAAGGCTGCGCGAGCTTTGCACACGGTGTGGGAGAGGTTGACTCCCGAATCCCGGATGGCCATTGAAGAAGCAGGATGGAAGCCTCCTCAGGCTGCGGCCTCGGTCGTTCCGCCTCCAGGTCTGGGCGATCTGGATGTTGACATGGACGGTGCGGAAGCAAGTGGGGCGAAGCAAAAATTGTGGTCGGAGGCCACAGAACAGCAGCGTGAGCTTATGCTCAAGGCAGGTCTCAAGCCACCGGAGCAAACTCCGGCTCCCACTTCTTATGAAGTTGGAACCGCAGCAAATGCAGCTTTTCGTAAGGCCACGGTTGCTCTGAAATTGCTTGGTGACAAGAAGATTAGCTTGCAGAAGCGTATCGACCAAGCTAAGGAGCAATACAACGCAAGACTGACCGAGATGAAACAGTTGCAGACCAAAATTGAAGAGGCGCAGCAACAGGTTGCAGATGCGGGCGAGGAGCTTGCCACCAAAGTCCTGGCCCAAGATGAATCTCTGAACGGCGAAATTGCGCAGTTTCTTGAGAAGTTTGGGATTTCCTTGACTGAAGAGCAGGAAGCAAAGATTGCCGCAGTGCGTGCCGGCACACATGGACCCCCTGACAGCCAGGCTTTTGACCTTAAGGCCGCAGCACCCAACACGCAAGATGTGCCCAAGAAATCTGAGCCAGCGCAGAACGGACAGCGTGGCACCAGATCCAGGTCGCCAAGAAAGACGCAGGAGGCTGCCGCTGAGAAGGAGGATCTGTAGGATGCAGGTGAGGGTCTGGGTTCCGGGGATTTTAGGAGGATTCCGGGGTTCTCTTCCTGGATAAGGGTTCCGAGTTCCTTGGGAAGTGACTTGCATGTGCCTGAGGCTCCTGCTTTTCCTTGTTGGCCCCAGACCCGCACCGCTCCTCAGATTTTGCAAAACCAGCAGACCGCTGTCAACACAACATGTTCGCTCTGTGTTGCGCCCCTGGTGTCCTCACGAGGTGTGAGTTTCCACGTTGGGTCCAGCAGCATGTGCGTTTGTAATCCTTGCTTTCAGGTGGCGTCGGCTAGAAGCTGTGCTACTGCTCTCCACGTCGCGAGCTCATCCCATGCTGAGCCTTCGTTGGTGCAAGGTTGGGTTTCTAGGCCTTCGGCTCGGGGTGTGGACTTGATAGGAGTGTCTGGGCAGCCATCATGTCAGGAAGTGTGTTGTGCTTGCTGCCAGAGACCTCTTGCAATGCCTCCCCTTAGCCCAGACCCCTCGTTGCCAGCCTTATGCCAGCATTGTCTTTTGAGTCTTGAGTCGCGGTTTGGGCTTCACAAAAGATATTCTCTTGATCAGCGGGTGCCAACTGGTCTACCGGAGCACAAGGTCCCTGGATCACGAGCCCAGGCCAACCTCTCCTGTGCCAGGCCAGAGTCAACGAACAGTTGTCGCAGGGCCAGGTGGGGTCATGCTTGGTGTTTCGGAAATAATTTTGACTTGAAGGTCCTTCCAAACCCTAATCTGTGGACCGCGCCAGCTGGTGAGAGCTCGAACCCCAATTTTCTTGTGCCCGGCTGGAGGACGCTGCATCTGGTAGATCCTCAGTGTGAGGGAGCCTTCAGCCGAGTTTTGCAGCCCAACATCTTGATATCAGAAGGGGTCGAAGGCCAAGCATTTGCAAGTGCTACCCCTTTCAGGCTCTGCCTCACAAATTACACTCTTTTCAGGACCCGCAGGGCTGTTTTGCTTGATCCTTATGTGCATTCAGGCCAACCTGTGCACCAAATTTGTGAAATCACCGTTCTTGCAGACCCACCCTCACGCCGACGAGTTGCTTTGAATGGGTCAGCTGGGTTCGTGCAAGGACTGAGGCATTCCGAGCCCAATCAGGTGCATACTGAGGTGCTTGCTGGAAGTCCTGCCTTGAGTCAAATGTTGGGGACATCCGTTGGATCCAATAGAATTTTGCCCAATTCGATCCCGGACCTGTGTGACGCCGCTCTCCGTGCGGACCCTAACCCCAATTTGCATCCTGGGAGTGCTGCCGGCGGCAATTCTGTGGCACTGCTTCCTTGTGCAAGGGTGTGTTTAAGTTGTGGCCAGGGCCAGGTCTTGGGAAAGCATTCCAACCATCAAGTTCAAAGCTTTTTAACCGTGTGCCGCAGGCTTCAGGTGCACAGCCGCTGTGAGGACCTTGACATAGCGGTTCGGGACGCTTGTTGTTTCTGCCCTGACTGCTTGTGCCAGTGGGATGCTGCTTATGCTCGAAGTTGTGCCCTTTCGCAACCAGCACCGCCAGCCCTGACTGGGCCGTTTTACTTTCCAGCAGTCACGGCTGAACAGGCCGGTGAGGAACAGCATGATGTCAGTGGGAGCCGCGAGTATGCCAGTGTGGTGCCGACCCAGGTCAGCGCAATGTCGTTTGTTAAGGCAGCAGCTCGGCCCATCCCGTCATCCAGGCGTACTCGCAGGCGTTTCAATCGCAGACTTCGCATTGCGAAACAGCATCATTGTGCTCATCCCGAAGAGTCGGACACACATGAGATGCAACCCGATGTGCGCCCCGTTGGCTGCACTCGAGAACGTGCAAACTGTGGCGATTCGTCACCATTTTCAGGTTTTGCGGAAAAAATGGTCCCCGTTATCTGTGGAAATCCGAAACCCTCCTATAACCAGGACCAAGTTTATAACGATTTTTCTTGCTGCCCAGGGCACGCTTCAGAAAGTGCTTCTCAGGTGCCTGCAAGACATGATTTGCCACCCGATGTGCGCCCTGATGGCGGCACTCGGAAGCTTTGGTCGCGTGATGCCATGAGCTCCACGACCTTCAAAAGCTCCAGCAAACATTCACTTTGGAACGACGTCAACATTGGCCTTGCAAATGCTGATGAGCCAGCCGTTTTGGAGGCGATCTCCCGGTTGGAAGACACAGGCTTGCTGCAAGAGCAAACTTTTGAATGGAACGCCGCCGAACTGGTCATGGATTCACTTCATGGAGAATGTGGCCCAGCGGCACAATGGGCCGTGGAGGACGTTTTGGCAAACCTGCAATGCCGCCCCAGCAGGCAACCGGTTCGCATCACATGTCTTAATGTCACCAAATGGCGTAAAGAGCTTGCTAGTTGGATTGCGAGTTTAAGCCCGGACCTCGCCCTCCTTCAAGAGACCCACCTTGATGCTAAAGATGGCAGCCTTCTTGCTGCCCATGCTGGGGTGTTCGGGTATGAGGTCTTTCAGTGCCCGGCTGTGGCCACGGGCAAAGGGGGCAACACCGGGGGAATGGCAATCTTGCACCGGAGACACCTCGATGTGTCGCAAATCACCAGCCACCTCGTTGAAGGTAATGGTTACCAAGCCGCCATGTTCAGGGTAAAAGGCTTTGATCTTTACGTTGTCAACGTGTACTTGAAATCAGGCGAGGGTTTCCAGAGTAGCACCAATGCCGGCATCATTGCATCGCTTCTCTCCTTTGTCCGATCCATCAGAGGTGCCTTTGCGATTTTGGGTGACTTTAATGATGACTTTGAAACCCTAAGCTCCACCCATATCGGGGAGGAGGCGCGTGCGGTGTGGGTCGGACCAGGCACGTCCACCTGTTCTGGCGGAGGCCAAATTGATTTTGGTTTAATTTCGAATAGCCTGGCAACTTGTGCTGCGGTGCAGCTGGACTGGAACACCCCGTCAAGGCCGCATGCAGCTTTGCAGTGGCAGCTTGATGTTGCCCTGTTGCATCAAAAACTGCCGCAGCTCAAGGGTTTCAAGCCTGCGCAGCTCGATTCACAGCCTTTTCAGCTAAGCACAGTCAGGCCAGAGGTCACCATCTTTGATGAGCAGGTTACAGACGATTTGACAATTGATTTTGCGGCTCTAAGCTGTGCTGTTGAAATGTCAGTTTATGGCCAGGCCCAGGGAAGAGGAGCCAACATTCTTTTGCATCGTGCGCCATTGCCTGTGCAGGGCGCTCCCAATGCTGGTTGGGGAGGTAAGGCTTCGGCTTTCTGGTGCAGATTCTTAGGTTGGATCAAAGCTGTGCGCAACTCGGGTTGGCATGTTAGTGGTTTCGGGCAGCAAGCAGGGGACCAGCTCAAAGATGTATGGTATGGTGATGCGACCTCCTTACAGGCTTTTGCCAGCGCGCTTGCAAATGCCAGTCAACAATGCGACCCTGCGGCTCTCCTTGCATTGGAACCTGAAGCCACCGCGCAACACAGGCATCACACCGGGGCTTTTAAGCAGGCTAACACTAAACAATACACCAAGTGGCTGAGTGCTGCCTTGGTAAAAGGTATGAAGCCTTTGTACAAATGCCTCAAAAGTACGGAATCCCCTTGTGATAGACCCTTTCGAAATCTTTCATTGCAAGATAGAGTGTACCAAAGATGGAAGCAGTGGCACGACATTTGGTGCCAGCCGGTCACTACGGACCCGCATTTGTTGGCAGAGGTCAAAGCAAGAGCTATCGATCAAGCCAAGCATTTGCCGCCCATAAATTTTGAGAAGGCTGTAAAACTTTTCAAAAAGTTTCCAGCGAAGGCTCCGGGGGCCGACGGCTGGACGGCACAGATGCTAAACAACTTGAGCGAAGAGGCAGTCCGGGCTGTTATTGATTTCATGCACGCTTGCGAGGCTAGTGCAGAGTGGCCAGCACAGTTTGCCATTTCCTTGATAGCTTGCCTGCCCAAAAGCACACTCCGCGAGAGGCCAATAGCCTTGCTCCATGTGCTTTACCGCTCATATGTGCGCCTCCGTTTCTCCTTGATAAACCAGTGGCAGCAGGAGTATGCTAATCAATGCCACTGGGACCGCTCCCTGCCGGGAGGAGCCGTACTGGACGTCGCGTTGGGGAGACTGGTCCGGGGGGAGTGTACTCGGCACCACCGGTTACACATGGTAACGCTCTTTTTAGATTTAGAGACCTTCTTCGATCGTTGCCGGTTCGATGAAATGTTCCGGGCGGGACTCAAGTTGGGCTATCCGCCCATCATTTTACACCAGGCTTATCTGGTTTACAGTGGAGCCAGGTATCTACAGGCCGAAGGCACGGTCGCACCGGTCATCAAGGCCAATACCGGACTCTTGCCAGGGTGCCCTGCGGCACCATCGATAGCCAAACTCATCATGCATGATGTTGCGGCTGAGCTTAATGTCAAACCAGGAGCGTCCAACTTGGATGTTTGGATAGATGATCTTAGTCTTGATACGGTTACCGCAGCTCCCAAGCAAACTGCCAGCATTGCTTTGCGCTTGTTTCGAGGTCTTCGCAAATCCCTGGAGTCCAGGGGTGCACAAGTTGCCATCAGCAAAACTTCTTTTGTTGCCACGTCGTCTGAGGCTTGCAAGGCTTTGAAGGCAATATGCCAGCCGGATGATCCGGCCATCAAAAATCTCGCCCGCGACCTAGGTGTCACTTCCGGGGGCACTCGAAGACGGCTGTTAGGTTTAGCGGCAACCAGACAGGCCAAGGCACAAGCCCGTAATAAAAAACTCTGTAGTCTCAGGGTGCCCTTTGTGTCTCATAAGATTAGGGTGGTCAAAGCTTCAATCATGTCAGCGGGCCTCTGGGGCCACCAGGCCCTTGGGGTGAGCCCCAAGCGGCGCAAGTACTACCGCGCCATTTGCAGCAAACATGCTGGCCGACAAAAACTAGGATCGGTTGATCTGATTTTTGCCTTGAATCCTGCCAAGTGCGAAGACCCGACTTTCACCATCATGCGGCAGCATATTAGGGCTGTTTTCCGTGTCTTTAAAAAGTGGCATCGTGAGGATGGGCAAAAATTCGCCAGCACTTGGAAAAGCATTTGGAATCACTTGTCCAAAGCAAAAGACCATTGGAAGAGAGTCACCGGACCAATTGCTGCCACCCAAGCGTATTTGATTGAGTTGGGTGTGGAATGCTCACAGGTGCATCTGTGGCGGCATGCCAAAGGGAACCTTCAGCTCGACTGGACCAATTCTGATGTCATCCGCAGCGGCTGGGAGTGGGTGCATAAATTACTGCTACACCAGCAAGGGCTTCGCATTGCCCAGCAAGAAGGTTGTGGTTCGCTCGATCAGGGCACTGACTTCACTGTCCACCGCAAGTTGTTGAAGCGCAAACATGTTCAGCGAGCTACCCTTAGCAATTTGCATGCGGTATGGCAAGGAGCGATGGTTTCCTCAGCCAAGCCTGGTTGGTGCAGGCTGTGCCAGTGTCCGCTTTCTTTGCAACATAATCTTTGGGAATGTCCGTTCATTTGCAAGCAGTTTGATGCCAAGGAGTTTTCCGATTTGAAATCCCAGTACCCTTGGCCTTCACTGTGGTTGAGAGGCCTGCCTCCCCTTAGTGAAGTGCGGCATCCCAAACCTGCGATTGATCAATGCGGCTTGCAAGTCACGGGACTCTGGTTGACCCAGAGTACTTTGGAAGGAAGTCGATATGTTTTTGCTTGTGATGCTTCTGGAGGACCAGGCGGCTCGGATCAAAGGCTCCTCGTAACGACTTGGTCCATAGGGGCCTATGACTTGGTCAATGGGCAGCCGCAGCGGGTTGCGAGTGTCACCTGCTCGGAATCGGAGCCTATGACAGTGCCTCAAGCCGAACAGCGAGCTCTTTTTGAATTGATGCAACGTGTCACCGGTGACTTTGATGCCACCATTGACTGCAAAAGTGTAAAGCAAATACTGAGCAAGGCCAACCCGCCGCAGGAAGGTGCTGTGCCATGGGGCACGGTTTGGCACGAACGCAGTCGCATCCGCTTGCACTGGGTTTCTTCACATAAAAGTGCCGCTTACTTTGAAAAGCAGGGCTGGGAGCAGTGGAGGCGCCTCATCAACGAAGACGTTGACAAACTCTGTGGGGAAAGGGCTTCTCAGCACTTTTCGGGGGCGCATGCGAAGTGGCTAAAGAAAGTTGATTCCGTGGTGGAACAAGTCTGCTACTCCTTAGCGCGCCGTGCTGGTTTCATCATACGGCAGAGCAAGAGCCCGGATTTTCCGTGGATTTTGAAAAGGGGTGCTACTGATCCTGCCCCTAAGCCCCTGGTTGTCCCTCATGCCGCCTTTGTTAAGCCCAGTCCTGCCAAGCCCAAAAATGCAAAAAATCGTAAGTCTAAGACCGTGGATTCTTGTGATGAACCTAGTCAGTGCCCAAAAAGTGGTAAGCCCTTGAACAAAAAACAACGCCTTAAGGAGGCTCTCGCCAACCCGGACCCTGGGCTGGGTCATGTTTGGAAGGATTGTGAGGCCAAAGCCAGCAACAACTTTGCGATCCAGTGCACCTTATTCCAGCTTTATGTGGAGCAGTGTAACCCTCCTGAGGTTTTTGATCGCAAAATGTCCAATCCTTGTCGCGACAGAGCTGCCCCGGTTCCCGCCTGCTGGGGCATACATGGCAGTCATGACATGGTTAATAAGGGTTCTTTCTTTATGTGCTCCAAGTGCCTAGCCATGGTTAAACTTGGTGCCACCTCGTCGTCGTCGGTCTTGAAGTCCACTTGCAAAGGGCTCGGGCGTAAACTTAACGCCCAAACGAGAGTGCGTTCCATGGCCCAGGTTGAAGCTGATACGAGCCGGTCCATTGAGGAATCCTTTGAGGCCAAAGAGTCAATCCCTGCGGAGGTTGTGCAGCAAGGCGGTGGCAGTTCTGTTTCCCCTTGCTCTGCCCAACCTAAGCCCAAACCTAAGGGCAAGCCCAAAGCCAAGTCTAAGGACACCTCCAAACAGACCCGTTTGTCGTTTAGGTGAGCATCTTTCTAGGGCTGTTTCGAGGGTTGGGCTTCCGCATGTTAATTTGCTGCCCTACAGGTCACATGCTCGGTGTGCGCTGTTTGGCTGCACCCGCCTGTAATGCCTTAGGGTTGAAGGTTTTTGGCTAGTCCCGCCGGTTGTTGGGTTGTGATTGCATGCTTCCTTGCCTGGTTGATGAATATGCATTACCCGACTTCGGGCGAGGCCAGTCACCAGCGTTGCACAAATACTGCATCCTGTCACGCCAGTACTTGAGGGGTTTGCCCGGCGTTAGGTTAGGGTTCTGCCCGCGCGCTTCCCCCCTTGAGAGCGACCCCCGTAATCCTTTTGATTTCACGCCGGTGTGCGCTTGTCAGCTGCACCCGAAAACTGAAGTTGCTGGTCAAACAAGGCTGAAGGCAGATGCTTGGGCACCTGTGAGGCCCTGGTTGGTTTGCTTTCCAGCCAAATGCACGCCCGACTGCTTCCTTGACATAATGCTCATGTTGCGTTGCCTTCCCTACAGGGCTTCGGTACCGCTGCAGCGTGTGAGTGCGCAGCGTGTGAGTGCCTCCCGCCAGCTTCGCGAAAGGGGCTCTTGGTGCGAATGTGTCTTCGGGAGGCTTGTCGTCTGTCGAGGATTGCCGCCTTTCCTGTTGCATCGCTGCTTTGTGGCCATGTGCCCAGGACAGTCGTGGTCCAGTGCACTTGATGAAAGTTCTCTTGGCTATAATGCTCATGACCCTTCTGTGGTACGTGCACTCGCGTGTGCGTACCACCGGGGGGCCTTCTTCGTCGCTGTGTACAGGCTGCTGGTAGCGAACTTGGTGTGTACAGGCGCTGTCAGCTGCCGTGGTCCGACTCAAGCTTTACTCGGGGCTATGGCCCCTGGGCCGTCTGGTCCTTTCGACTTGTGTCAGGCTTGTTTGCCTGTTTTGGTGGCCTTGCTAAGCCGCCAGGCTTGCTGTGCTCCCTGGCTGCCCATGCTGGTCACCTCTGTGCTTTCGTGCATGGTCCAGCGCTGCTCTTACGCTCTTGTGTGCCACAGTCCCACCTTCTTTCCTTCGGGAGAGCTGGTGGGACTCCCGTAGTGGTGCAGTCCCCGCTTGCGATGCGGATGTGCGTAGTGTAGAGTGGTGTGCTGTTTGATCTGTACAGTTTCTAGGTTCGTTAACGAAAGGCGGCCATCGGCCGCGGCATCTGCTGTCCGCACGGGAAGAAAATCCCATTTGACCTTGGATGTCCTGATGTTTTCGGCATGCCTGAAGCTGTGAGGAGTGCTTTTGAGTTAGGAAGTGACTGCACGTTCGTTTCGTCTCGTTTCGTTAGTGCTTGAAGTGTTTTGCTTGGAGACAGACAGCTGCAAGGTGTTTCACTGTCAGTCAGAGCCCGACGCGACTCCGCTTTGGCTCAAGAAAAAGACCGAGTGCTGCGCGCTCTGTTTTTCACATCCTTCCCCCCCCCCCACAAGACCACACCACACCACACCACACCACACCACAAAGAGTCTTCCGGAGGCTCTTGGAGGGCTCTTGGCGGGCTCTTGTGGGATCAGGCGCGCGCTAAAGGGGTCCTGCACTTACGAAGAGTCTTCCGGAGGCTCTTGGAGGGCTCTTGGAGGGCTCTTGTGGGATCAGGCGCGCGCTAAAGGGGTCCTGCTCTTACGAAGAGTCTTCCGGAGGCTCTTGGAGGGCTCTTGGAGGGCTCTTGTTGGATCATGCGCGCGCTAAAGGGGTCCTGCTCTTACGAAGAGTCTTCCGGAGGCTCTTGGAGGGGTCTTGTTGGATCATGCGCGCGCTAAAGGGGTCCTGCTCTTACGAAGAGTCTTCCGGAGGCTCTTGGAGGGCTCTTGGAGGGCTCTTGTTGGATCAGGCGTACGCTGAAGGGGTCCTGCTCTTACGAAGAGTTTTCGGAGGCTCTTGGAGGGCTCTTGGAGGGCTCTTGTGGGATCAGGCGCGCGCTGAAGGGGTCCTGCACTTACGAAGAGTCTTCCGGAAGCTCTTGGAGGGCTCTTGGAGGGCTCTTGTGGGATCAGGCGCGCGCTAAAGGGGTCCTGCACTTACGAAGAGTCTTCCGGAGGCTCTTGGAGGGCTCTTGTGGGATCAGGCGCGCGCTAAAGGGGTCCTGCACTTACGAAGAGTCTTCCGGAGGCTCTTGGAGGGCTCTTGGAGGGCTCTTGTGGATCAGGCGCGCGCTAAAGGGGTCCTGCACTTACGAAGAGTCTTCCGGAGGCTCTTGGAGGGCTCTTGGAGGGCTCTTGTGGGATCAAGCGCGCGCTAAAGGGGTCCTGCACTTACGAAGAGTCTTCCGGAGGCTCTTGGAGGGCTCTTGTGGGATCAGGCGCGCGCTAAAGGGGTCCTGCACTTACGAAGAGTCTTCCGGAAGCTTTTGGAGGGCTTTCGGAGGCTCCTGAGGGCTCTCGGAGGCTTTTGGAGGGTTCTCGGAGGCTCTAGGGCTCTTGTGGGATCAGGCGCGCGCTAAAGGGGTCCTGCACTTAGGAAGAGTCTCCCGCGACTAAAATCCTCTCCTCTCAAAGCCTCGTTTCGGCTCCTGGCTGGATTGTGCTTTCTTGTAGTACAACTTTAGTACTGGAAATGCCTCGTTTCGGCTCCTGGCTGGATTGTGGTCTCTTGTAGTACAACTTTAGTACTGGAAATGCCTCGTTTCGGCTCCTGGCTGGATTGTGTTTTTTTTGTAGTACAACTTTAGTACTGGAAATGCCTCGTTTCGGCTCCTGGCTGGCTTGTGCTCTCTTGTAGTACAACTTTAGTACTGGGAATGCCTCGTTTCGGCTCCTGGCTGGATTGTGCTCTCTTGTAGTACAACTTTAGTACTGGAAATGCCTCGTTTCGGCTCCTGGCTGGATTGTGTTTCTTGTAGTACAACTTTAGTACTGGATTTGCCTCGTTTCGGCTCCTGGCTGGATTGTGCTCGCTTGTAGTACAACTTTAGTACTGGAAATGCTTCGTTTCGGCTCCTGGCTGGATTGTGCTCTCTTGTAGTACAACTTTAGTACTGGAAATGCCTCGTTTCGGCTCCTGGCTGGATTGTGGTCTCTTGTAGTACAACTTTAGTACTGGAAATGCCTCGTTTCGGCTCCTGGCTGGATTGTGCTCTCTTGTAGTACAACTTTAGTACTGGAAATGCATCGGCTCCTGGCTGGATTGTGCTCTCTTGTAGTACAACTTTAGTACTGGAAATGCCTCGTTTCGGCTCCTGGCTGGATTGTGCTCTCTTCCAGGGCCTTCTAAGTGATGGGTTTGGGGTCTACATTTTTTACAGTAGCGGAAAGTCCCTTAACTGATGTGTTTTCTGTCCATGGGAATGCTTGCTCGGCAACTGTCATATTGGGCTTCACTAACTGTCATATTCAGGCTCAGCCGGTGCTTGTGCAATAGTTTTGCATTTTTCACCAGGTGTAGGGTGCCATGGAAGATGAGCGAGCGTTGCGGGAGGGTGAAGTCTGTGCTGTGGTGGAAAATCAGTTCATTTAGCATTCCTTCATCCGCGTGCCGCGGCCGCCGGATCCCAGAATGATGCGAGCCAGGCTGGTCGCCTCTTGACTGTAGCCAAAATCAACAAAAACCGCATTTTTAATTGCTCCGTCGAAGACCGGACCGCTAAGATCGAAACCCACCCCCCGCCCGCAGCCCAGGAGCTGAACGCCCGGAACGCTTTGATCCGGGGGCGGCTCATCCGACAGGCCCGTACCGCAAACAAACCACCCTGGCAAAAAACCGGCTGCGTGCAGTAGCCACTGCCGAAACCCAGCCGAGTCCAGGCAGGGCGTGCGAGGTTCATTCGGGATGTTCGATGTCGGTATGTGGATTCTGAGTGAGCCTTATATACGAGCGACCTTTTTAAAAGAACTATTAATGAACCACGCCCGACCGCGTGCAGAATCCAGCTCTTTCTACAAAGCGGCGCCGGGTTGAGGCACGGCTTCGGGCTTCGTTGTATTTTCGTCCTCCAGCCTGTGCGTGCCCATGTTCGCAACTGAGACCTCTATACTGAAACTCCGGCACCGCAGCAAGCATGTTCCACTGGTGATGCAACTGCAACGCCAGCACGTCGCTTCAAGTTCCGCGTCGGGTTAGGGGTTCAGGGTTAAAGATTTCGTTGTTTTGTTGTTTGTTTTTGCGGTGGGTTTTCAATTTCAACTTCGGGCTGTTGGGCTTCCGGGCTTCAGGACATATGCCGGGATTTCGGGTGCAAGGTTTACTAGTTGCTTTTTTATGCCAAGCTGACGGTTTTTTGAAATTTGGGTCTGGGTTGCGGGTTTCGGAGCTCAAGTTTAGGATCCCAGTTCGTTTTCATATTTCGGTTCAGGTTTGGAGTGTTTAGGCCTCTGCTTTTGGGATGAAGGGTTTCACATGGTATAGGAGCCTTAGGATTCTGGTTCTGAGGGCCCGGGTAGGTTCAGCTCGTGGGGTTTAATGTTTCAGTGTTTCAAATTTGGGCTTCAAGGACTTGGACTTACGGCGCTTAAACCCCATCAGGCCCAAAACTGAAGCCCTAAACCCTAAACCCGGACACTGCGGATCACCGGTTGAAGTTCTGAGGTTCAGGCATTCAAGGCCTTTGTAGGACTTCAGGTCGGGGCAGGGTTAGGGTTGCAGATTCGGGCTTAAAGGATGGATTCGGACGCAAGGCTTAAGTTTGACGCTATAGAATCAGGAAATAAAGTTATTTTAAGTTTGCAGCTATAGACTCAGGAAATAGAGTTATTCTAAATCCCCATCAGCCCCCAACCCGAGCCTTAAACCTTTGCACGCAGCATATGCCCACTACACTTAACTCGATCTCTTAGGGTTTGGGGTTTGGGGGTTTAGGGTTTTTGTTGTCGTGGTGCTGTCGCCCGCAAACTTTGGTCTGAGTAACCGGCCAAGGATCTGGTCTTCATTACCGAGCATCGAGAAGCTCCGAAAGCCACTAAATCGCAAGACTGCAAAAACCGCCTTTGCTGCAAGGGCCTTGAATCACCAAACCTGCAGCCCAATCCCTGACGCTTGAAACCCTCGAAGCAACAGCCCTACATCCACGCCCCTCTGTGTGGCAGGAGCAAAAGACGTCAGATCGTCACAAGACGTGTCAGCTCGCGCGGAAAGAAGACTGCTGTGTCATGGCTGACCCAATCTAAATTTAGAATCTCGAGCTTGAAACCACCCGGAAGCAAGCAAATGCCAGCTCTGCAGACATTCTATAAGCATGCAATTAAGCCCCAATCTCAAACCCCGGAGGCCAAAACCCTAGACCCGAAAGCCTACACCTAAACCCGAACCTCTACACGAAACCGAAACCCCTGCCCCTGAATTTTTTTGGTAACACAAGCGCTGGAAGCCTTACATATATAGCGATCAGTATAAGACCGGTGGCGAAGATCTCAAGAGCACGCAAAGCTACACTCTGAATTTCGGTATCGCCGTTGCCGAGATGTGCCCCGGCTTCTTTTGGCCTATGTAAAGCCCCAAGTCTGCTCCTGTATAGTTCTAATATGAACCGACACATTCGTCCCGGAGCCTTCCTATACAGATCTTAAAGCAACTGACAGTTGGCTTTTCTGGGCTTATGGCTACGAAAAACCCCAGGTCTGCTCCTGTATAGTTCTAATATAAACCGACAGATTCGTCCCGGAGCCTTCCTATACAGATCTTATAGCAACTGACAGTTAGATTTTTTGGGGGTATGGCTATGTAAAGCCCCAAGTCTGCTCCTGTATAGTGCCAGTATGGGTCCCATATTAACCGACAAATTAGTCCCGGAGTCCTCTATACACAGATATATAATAAACGACACGTTGGAGCCTTCTTCTATACGGGGCTTAGAGACTAGGTTTGTAGCCAAGGTTTCGTGAAGCCAAGCGAAGTGTGGCGTCGATCCAGACAGCAGCTGTCTCTTGCGGTGATATTGATGCTAGCAGGGCCGAGCCGGAGGATACTTATGTTTGCGAGCTCCACGATTTGCTGGGCAAGGTTGCTTCGTGGAAGTCGGCATGCATAATATTAAGTCTATGTGCTGAAGTCAGCAATAATTAGAGCTGTTAGCTTGCTGGCCTCGCCCAACCGAAAGGCCACTTTGACCATGAGCGGCTTGCTGCACTAGGAAAAGCGAAACGTGCTGATAGCCCCGTGTAGTGTCATGTGCTACAAAGACATTTCGTGTCAATTGGCTCGGTGTCAGACAAACAGGCGCCACCCGGGGCACCTGGGCGGCTCGGGCGGCGCCGCCCGGGCACCTGCGCCTCTGGCGCCTCGGCACCGCCCGGGCACCTGGGCGCCTCGGGCCTGGTGTCAATTGTTTCAGCGGGTTCGGGGCACGGTCTCGGGTTTTGGGGTTGGCACAGGCCCCTTTTCCGTGCCCCAAACCATACACTTAGCTTTCTAACTGACATTTTCGGGAGGCCCCATTCCGTGTCATTTGCGTGTCATTTGCGTGTCATTTGGGGCACCTTCGGTCGGGATTTTCTTTCTGTTTCGTGGCACTTGCTTGGAACCCCAGACCCGGGCATTCCTGACAATTCGCGTCACTGGTCGAACGAGCGATAGGATTGTAGCTGGAGTGCTCGAGAGCGGCCTGTCAGAGAAGATGGCACCGGGACCCGAGCGCATGAAGAACTTGCGAAGCATACCTGTGATGCTCGGCTGTGCATAGAGTGCACTGCATGTGTGACCAGGATTGGTGATTATACTGCATTGCTGCGCTTCTGCGACTAGAATCAATATGGGCGACAGCCAAGTCGATCAAGTCACGTTCCAGGAGGCCAGACATTGACACCAAGTGCTTCGATGGATAACCTGGGATATTACTACATAATGTCCGAGGTGCCGGGTTCTGTGTGCCTGAAGTCCTCGGCGGACGCAAGGCGGGTTGTCACTTAAGCTGCTGTGTCTCTGCGAATTTTCAGGCCCAGGAGAAGCTCGGCGGTGCCGTCGTTTCGGTATGGGGCCTTAGGCGTTGTAGGGTTCAGGGTATATTAAACAATAAGGTTCGATGGATCCTATATGCGGGAACAATGAAAAGCCGATGTCTCACCCGAAACCCGAGGATAGCTTTCTTCGCTCCAAACGACAATAATAGCTGAACCCCTCAACCCCTCCATGTGTGCAACCTCGAAGTTAGACCTTGAACCCAATTTGTGTTAAGGTAGAGGGCCCCGGCAATCGGATTGGAAGTCCCCGCAGTCAGACCTAAACCCGGAACCCGCTATGCAAAACCCCACGTTTGCTCCTGTATAGTTCTAATATGAACCGACACATTCGTCCCGGAGCCTTCGTGTACAGATCTTAAAGCAACCGACAGTTGGCTTTTCTGGGCGTATGGCTATGCAAAACCCCAAGTCTGCTCCTGTATAGTTCTAGTATAAACCGACAGATTCGTCCCGGAGCCTTCCTATACAGATCTTATAGCAACTGACAGTTAGATTTTCTGGGCTTATGGCTATGTAAAACCCCAAGTCTGCTCCTGTATAGTTCTAATCTGATGAATGAAAAGGGCTCAAGCCTTAATCGATCCACCACGGCCCTCCAGATCGGTCCCCCTGTCCTGAGGCTCACGACGGACCAAGAATTCTTCGGGAGCATCGCTCGGAGTCCCTGGCTGCTGTGCCGCGGTATCTGCATCTCCTGATTTGGCGTGATTATTTACATATCGTGGATCTGGCCTTGGCGCCGGCGTCCGCCACATGGCTGGTCAGCATCTTTTGTTGGAGATCGTGGTAGTTTGTGTTCCTTGTGTTGGCTATAGGCCTTGCTCGAGCTTACATGTTGTGCTTCACACTGGCCAGGCCTGGAATCCTCGGCGCCGGCAGTTCCAGCTAGGGGTGCTTCGGGTTGATCGAATTAAATGCAATAAATATACCCGCATCACGGAAAAAGAAAAGATCCGAAAGGTCACGACCAACAGGAAAGGCTTTTCCAACGCCTACAGTGAGTTCGCTGGCGAATGCAAGAAGGAGCGCGTCCGCAACCTGCCGTGGATTATAAGTATACGTCTATAGAAATTTGTCAGGGCTGGTCGCGTGCATGGGCTTATATAGGCCTTTTTTCTTTGTTGCATCGAGATCCGCAGGGCCTTAAGGATGCCTTCAGGGACCTTTATCAGATCCTGAGCTAGACTCCATCTAGGGTTGCAGGGCTCCGCCATTCACGCTGGAGTCTATGCAAGCCAACCGGGCTGCTGGAGAATTCCCGACACTGGCACAGAAGTATTTGAATGGAGCCGTGCCTCGGTTTGGACAAGCTTTTTCTATCGCGAATCTTGGTTGGCTGGTTTGCTGGGAAATGTTGGGATATGGCTTCTGTCACCAACACACAGCATTTCGTCGGGCTGGACCGACTTCGATGCACTTTCACCGATGCCGGGCCCTTGCTGAGTGATGAGCAACGAGAACAAGCTGAGTTTGTCAATGACTTACACCACTGCCTTCTCTTGGATCCCTGGCATATATTCCCGGCTGTAGTTCCGAGAAGCATTCACCGGCCAGGGCTGTAGCTCGATCGATTGGTTTGCTTCGCAGACCTCGAGCCGCAATTCTGAAGCAATCATGTCAGCCTGTGAAGCTGTCGCATCTGATGAATCTCTGTACGAAACTCTTCCGAAATTTCACGAAGCTTGGCTGCGCCTCTTTGCCTCTCCCTTTCCCTGCCAAGCCGCTTACGCACCCTTGGTCGCAATGAATTTCAAGTGAGCTGCAACTGATGCCGAGAGCTCTTTGGCTGCCAGCACGTCGGCAAGATTCATTCCTACGAGACCCTAAACGCTAAACTCTTAAACCCTTAATCGTATCGACATACCTCGTTTGGCTTGTCCTAGAGTGAGAGCATAAA
>CAJNDT010006152.1:45000-155000 GCA_905221615.1 Symbiodinium sp. CCMP2592
CCGGCGGCAAAGGGCGACTTGCGCCAAGGCGGCGCTTCTCCGCCCAACCGCCACCACGCCTTGTGAGTGCAGGAAGGCCCCAAAACCGACCGTGAGACCGGCTCCAAGGACCTCACCGGGGGCTGCACTGGCGGGTTCAAAGGGAGCCCCGATTCACTTCTTCGCGGCCAATGGCCCGTGCGAGCTTGCAGCCTCTTTCTCGGTCCATAACACCACTGCGCTGCCCGATCGGCCTATGCCCTATGCTTTCACTGGAAGCGTCCACCTCGCCCGGATTTACGACGACTACGGTTGAAGCTACTGGGATGGCACAGCGCAGTGTGGTATTTGAGCTACGCGGAGTTTGGGTGGTCAGGCTTCCGCCGGGGTCCTCTTTGCGCATCGGTCAGGAGCAACCTGTTCTGCCGGTGGTCGATGTTGAGTCCAGCTTATTACGAGCAGATACCCGACGCCTTCGTCCAGCCTGGCGCCGAATGCTGGTCTCCCAAAGCTGCTGCGGTGAGAACTATCGTGCAAAACAGCCGTGGCGTGCTACAGGGTGATCACCTCGTCTGCTTGCGTGCCCTTGACGCTCAGGTCACCGGGTGTGGCGGGGGCCTCGTTACACACCTTGTTTGCTCTGGGTTTTGATTATAGAGTAATTGGCGTGCAGGGGCTGGGTCGAATGCCAAGGGGGGGGGGGCGGTTTTTGCAGTCTTTGGCGCCGCACAGCCCTGGCTAGCGACATACGTCGTTGCCCTTTTGGCCAATATTACCGAATGCACCTGTCTGGCTGCGTGGGACAGGCCTCTGATCACGCCGTTCACTTCGGCGGCTACTTCTTCCCGCCTGGGCTGGGTGCGAGGCCCGGCAGCCTGTAGAATCCGTCGGGCATTCCTTCCCGCATCCGTGCACTTCTGTAACATGTGCATGAGATAGGAGGTTGCCGCAGGTTGCCACATCTGCCGTGCGGCGAACTCAGCTGCAACGTGGGGCACCTCCCAGGGCATCGGATGTGCTGCGTCCCGTTGCCATCCCTCCCAGGAGCGAGCTGATATCTCAGTGCTGGCGACACACGTCGTTTGCCTTTCGGCCAGTGCTGTCTGCATGGCTGCCCTTGGGGGACCAGCGGACCTGGAGTCAGTGCCTCAGCAAACCACAGGTTGCACGTTGAGATTTTCTGGGCCAGGCTCACGCTGCTGACGAAGTTCGCGTTTCAGTTACGGATGCTGTGCGGAGGCTCTGGCCGATCAGGTAGTGACTGCAGGTGCTTGCTGGTCATGTGTCGTGCCTCCCTCCCTGTCTTGCCGTCCGACAGGGAGTTGGTGCATTCGATCATAGCCTGCGTGGGTTCGCGCCTCGAACCGATCCGTGTCGCATTCGAAAGGCGACGAATCCTGCAGGAATGTGCAGTGGATCTAGTCCTTGTACCTGCTACTTGCCGTTGCTGTTTCCTCAGAGGTAGAGGCAGCGCGACTACTTGCCTGCGACATACGTCGTTGGCCATTCGACCCTGTGCTGGCGACATGGCCTGGCCGATCGGGCCAGTGCTCGATGAAGAGCAGGAGACGGATGGCGACCTCCCCATCTTTTGGCGCGCAGGCCCTTGGTGGCCGCCCAATGGCCCCCCTGCGCCTATACCCGTCAATGAGCCGACTGGGGAGCGTGTTCGCAGGCAGGCGGCGGAGGACCTGGCCCGCTTGATCTCGCAGGAAGTGTCCTGCGCCGTTGCCAATGTGCTGGCACGAAGGGGTGCCCCAATGCAGCTTGCCCTGACCCGTGTGGAGCAGGAGGCTGTCGTGCAGGGCGCCATGGCGATCTACATTCGGCCTCTTGCCACCCGCGAAGGAGAACACCCCTGGGCCGTGCCGGGAGGAGAGTAGTCCACTTTCGGATTTGGCAGCAGCAAGCGGGGGAGCCAACAGCTTCGACCATGGGGGGATCTCACAACCCGGACCATAGTGCGGCGGACCCTGTGGCCAGCGCCACTTTGTCGCGAGCGGCTGCCAGCGCTGAGCCCCCGGCCTCCTTGCCCACGCCGAAGCCGAAACTGGCACAAAAACGGCGACGGTCTCCCTAGGCAGGGCGTGACGATGTCAACCCACTTAGCCGCCCGATTTTGATGGCTATATATCGCATAACATCGTATGTAAGTACGTAGCCTGGACCGGCTCTTTGGACGTTGCCTGCGCTGCACGAATCAATGCGCTGTTCCAGGATGTGTGCATTTCTCAACCGCTAGCCCTCACCTGTGCGCCCAGGTGATGCCCATGGCGTCATACACCTACGGGTGCGGACCCCGCATTGTGCCACGACACTGCAGGCCTGATACCCTGCCTGTCTTGCCAAGCTTCAGATGGGATGGCCTCGGTTCACACGTGGGTGCGAGCTGTAGGGAGGCCAGCTCCCGTTCGCCTACTACCACAGTCTGCCGGCGGCCTGGGCTAGCTGGCTCAGGCAGTGCGGGAGGGTTCGGCACCGCCTGGTTGCCTTTCCGCAGCCAAGAGGGCTCGTATACTCGTGTTTTCCTCGGTGTTACGTTTTCGGACCGGTTGACCTCTGACCATGGAGGACGCTTCCGCCACCCATTCCTGGGGTGATGGTCACGACCCAGGCATTCCGGCCGCTCATAGGCGATGCCGCCGGCGACGTAGCGACCGACCGGAATTCTCCGAGCTCACTGCATTTGCTTGTGTTTCGCCAGGATGCTCGCGTACCTTCTTCAAGGGCCGCCACCGACACTGCTGCTCTCTTTGCAGCATGGGCCAGCGCACGGACCGCTGTGACCGGCATCTGAGGCGTCAGTTGGCCAGTGCCCGACGTGCCGCGATATCTGTCTGCGCGGTCGCCGGCTGTGCACGTATGGCTGGGCATTCACACATACGCTGCTGTATGCTATGCGAAGGGTTCCGGGGAGTGGCGCACACCCACAATGTGAACAACCCCAGCAGCTGGCTGCCACGATGCCACGGGCTGGTGTGGTGGTAGCATCGTCAATGCACGAGGGCACCGACGCCGCCCCGGGCGACCAGGCTGCGGATCCTCCGACAGCATGGGATCATCATGGCGGGGATACGGATCTCAGCACAAGCGAGAAGGAGGGTGGCGCGAGCTTTCACGCGGCCTCGTTGCATGAGGCTGACTATGGCGGGGTGGGGTGCTCCCTCGGTCGGGAAGCGATGCCGTCCCCCGCCCCGGAGAGGAGCGGGGAGAGAGAGAGCATCCGGGTCAAACTTTTTACCCCATCGTCCGCCGGCTCGTCCCGCAGTGCATTTTCCGCCCCAGGAGTGCACCACTGATCTTGCTTGTGTTTTACGTAACCTGCACCCAGGAAGGAAGGAAGGAGTTTGTTGTTTTGAGGAGTAGGTTTTGTGAAACATTTTCCTATTCTCTCTTTTGATTTTCCAGTCATGCAAGTTTGCCGCCATTGCATGTGTGCTGAGTATATGTCGTATCGCAGGCGCTTTGTTTCAAGGGTGAAAACATTCATGGTAGCGGAGCACTGGCCGACCAGTGCTTCTCACGTCGGGTTTCTTGTTGGTTCTCTGTTCGGGGGCCAGCGTGCGGAAACCTGTCCTTGACTTTGGTGTCTTCTTTTCTTCGGCGAAGTGTAGCTGGGTAGCTCGTAGCAGCCACGGCCGCTCCCCTTGTGCTCGCTTGGGACAAGGACCCTTTGCTCAGTCAGGCGAAAGCCCGCTTCTTGCATCTGCTTCGGTTGCAGCTTGCAGCTAAAGTACGGACTCCGAGTCTGAGCGTCTTCTCTTTCCGCAAGAGGCAAGCAGCTTATCTTGCAAGGCACAAATCAACTGCTGAGGCCCTGACTTCCTTGTCTCAGGTCACCAGATTGGCTAATCGTGTGTTGAGTGATCAGCAGTGCATCCGCTTCAACAACTGGGCAGCAGGGAGGACCTTTGCCCTTGGGTTTGTTGTAGGTAGGAACGTCTTCAAGCACCGGCTTAGGAGAGCTACGCATTGCATTGACCTTGATTGATCAGCCTTTGTGATCCTGTCTTGATTTTTGTTTACGAGCCCAATACCACACTGCTGCAGAAATGTCTGCACATGGAAGTCCGGTGTCACAGCCACCGAATGTGCCGTTGGATGATGATGATGATGACGACCTTGGAGATCCGCCGCAGGTTGCTTCGTCGTCGCAAGTGCCGGGGTTCCCTGCAGGTCCCTTCCCACAGGCTCCAGGGCCACAGCTTGCTGACATGCAGGCTATGCAGACGATGGTGATGTCGCTTGCTCAGACTGCGCAGCAGACTCTGATGATGGTGTCTCAGCAGAGTGCAGCGGCCAACAAGCCACCTCTTGACAATAGTGGGGGTTTTACTTTAGCCAACAAGGTTCTCAAGTATCCCGAGCCGTTTGGCACTGAGAATGCCGATCAGGATGCGCTGGGCTGGCTAGCCTGGTCCACCAGTTTCCGTAACTGGGTTACCTTTGCAGAGCCTGCTTATGAGAGCGATCTAGCAGAAGTAGAGCAACGCTTGACTGAAGTGCCTCACATTGCCAATATGCCACCCATTTGTCTTGAAAGAGCTAGGAAGCTGTATGTGATTCTAGGCTCTGTCTTGAAAGGGAGGCCTCTTGCAATACACCGCGGCATTGAAGATCGCAACGGGTTTGAATGCTGGCGGCAGTTAACCTGCCAATTTAGCCCGAGGACGCGCTCCAGGTCGCTTGCGCTGCTGAGTGCAGTGATGGGGCTTCCAGCATTCACGCGTGACCGAACGCTGCGTGAGCAACTCAGCAGCTTCGAGCGGCTGATCGCCGAGTATGAGAAGGCCTCTGGCAATGCACTTCCTGGTGATGTCAAGCTGTCAGTTGTACTTAGAGCCATCCCCAAAGCCCTGCAATCCCACGTGCACTTGAGAATGGACGCTTCTACGACTTATGAGGACGTAAAGAACCTTGTGCTGTCGTATGAAGTAAGTACTACTAATTGGAGTGCCGCGCGAGTGCAGCAGGAGCTTGGTCTTGTCAGTCCCAACAAAGGCAGTGCTTCCATGGAAGTGGACCAAGAAGGTTCCGTGGCCCAAATCAAGGGTCAGGATAAGGGCAAAGGCAAGAAAGGGAAGGAAAAAGGGAAAGGCAAAGGTGATAAGGGAAAATCTAAGGATGCCCCCAGCCCTAAGGGTAAGCCGAAAGCCAAACCTAAGGCCTCCCCCGATGCCGAATGCCACTACTGCCACAAGAAAGGACACTACAAGAGAGATTGCAGAAAGTACAAAGCTGACCTTGCTGCGGGCAAGGTGCGTGCCATCACTGAGGAGGATGCTGCTGCTGGTGGAGATCAAGGATCACCGTCGCCCAAGGCAGCCGCCAAAGCAGCTGTGAAGCGCATCATGTTTGACATTCGTGCTATGCCTGGTGATCCCGCTTCCTCCTCAAGTGTTAGAGCGATTCGTTGTGGAGTTTCGCATGAGCCGTGCCAGTCAGATCCGTTTGCAGTTTCGGATGAGCCGTGCCAGTCAGATCCTTGTGCAGTTTCGGATGAGCCGTGCCGGTCAGACCTGTCCATAGGCCGCGTTGAGTCCACTTTGGTCCGATGTGTGCCCAGTGGCTGTCCTGCAGAGTTTGACATATCTAGCAGTGACCATGATGGCGATTGGGATCTCAGCCCTGTTTCGTCACCCATGCGTGTAGCTGCAGTCAGCCGTCACAGCTATGAGCAACAGTTGGAGATCTGTGTCGACACAGCCGCCGATGAGTCATGTCTGCCTCTTGACTTCGTGTGTGTTGGGTCTCATGCGTCAGGTGAGCCACCGCTTGTTGACTGCCAGGGCAACACGATTCACACCAAGGGCAGCCGATTGGCCACTTTGGAAGCTTCTGGAGTCGAGCTGAAGGAGCGCTGGGTTGTGTCGCCAGTTTCTCAGCCGATTCTGGCCACGGGCAAGTTGCTCAAGCAGGGCTGGAGGTTTCTTGACTTTGATGATCTTGGAATGTGCCTGACCAGCCCGTGTCATGGAGCGCGGATCCCTGTGGGTTTCAGCAACAACACTCTTGTGTGCAAGGGCGTCATACGCTCTATCCAGGAGCCTCAGCCCTCTGCAGTTCGGGTTATTAAGGTGCGCTTGACTGGCTTGCTTGACCGCCTTATCCGCAGCACAGACTTCTTTCAGGAGATTGCCCCAGGTGTACATGCCACGAGCCTCACTTCGAAGCACCTTGTCGATTTGAGCTTGTATATGCCTTACGAGGGTCTCGCCTACCGCACCACCTTGGTCAAGACAGATGGGGATTGGGTTCTTTCCGAGCTTTCATCTTCAATCGCCGACCTTGGCGAAGACTTGACCACTCAGGTTGCCGATCAGGAGGTAGAGATGATCGTGTTCGGTCATCGGGAGCCGCTGGCACCCAGCGACCTCGGTTTCGCAACTGATGTGCCAATTCTTGATGCGCCGGCACCTGCACCTCCAGAGTCTTCAGCAGATCCCGTGTTTGAGGATTTCTTCGGTGAAGCAATGCAGGAGGCCGATGTTGAGTTAGGCGGCGGGGCTGAAGTTGAGCTAGCCGGCGGGGCTGCAGCTGAAGCAGCCGGCGGGGGCGAGGCACGCGATGGTGCCCTTGATGATGCAGTGATGCAAGGGGCACTCGCTGACGAACGCGAAGCCCAACCAGACAAGATTGTTGTCGATGATGTCGAACTGAGTCTTGACAGCACCCTGTCAGTGCTTCGCCGTGCATGCCAGAGCCTTGGTGTCGGGAAATCAGGCTCGAAAGCCGTGGTGTTCCGTAGGCTGTGCAACCAGCTTGACAGGCTTAAGCTGATTGAGGCCAGTCGCGCCGCTGAGGTTCCGAATGCACCTGTGCCCAATGTGCCGGCAGCTCCGAAGGAGCCCACACCAGAGCAGCGACGAGCCCACGAGGCTGTGCACGCCCCATATGAAGCATGGTGCCAGCACTGCGTGGCCTTTAAAGCAAGGGATGACATGCACAAAGCTGCCAACACTGATCGCAAATTTCCTGTGATATCCTTCGACTACGGCTTCACTGGCCGATCGGAGGAGGATGGCCCTCACAACAAGCTTGCCTTTCTGTGTCTTCACGATTCTGAGAGTGGCTGGCGAGAGGCCATCCCGGTGCCAGGCAAGGCAGGCGTGCATGATGGGATCAATGTCACCAGCTACCTTGCTGCTGAGATTTGCAGGTTGCTTAGCATGCTAGGCTACTCCAAAGTTGTGCTTCAATGCGACCCCGAGCCCACATGCTTGAAGTTACGCAATGAGGTGAGGCGCATGCGGCTACAGCTGGGTTTGCAAACTGATGTGCAGCAGTCAGCTGAGGAAAGCCACCAATCCAATGGAGGTGCCGAGGTTGCCGTGCAAACGCTGCGGCAGCAGTGCAACACTCTGCTCTCGATGTACGAAGCAGAGACCAAGCTTAAGGTCGCAACGGCCCACGCTCTCCATTCATGGTGCCTCCGGCATTCTTCTTGGATCCTGAACAGATTTGTGCTGCGACCCGGAGGGCTTACTCCTTTCGAAATCGTACATGGCCGTCCTTACAAAGGGAAAGTGCTACCGTTTGGCGAAACTGTGATGGGATTGGTTTCTCCCGGGCCCAAGGGCAAACCGCGGTTCATCCAGGCCATCATGATCGGAAAGTGCACTCCGAATGATGAGTTCATCTTGTGTTCTGGAGCCGGCAAGCTCATGTTGGCCCGCACCGTGCGCCGGCTTGCCACTGGCTTCACTCCAGCCTTGCACGACTGTGTCCGTGATCCTCCTTGGCGCCACCCCGGGTTTGTAGCGGGTTCCTTAGGTAGGTCCCGAGCCCAACGCAAGCCGAAGGTGCTTCCGGCTGGCGGTGACGCAAGGTTGGTAGTTGAGGATCAGCTTGGTGGGGTTTCCGACTTGCTAGGTGAGCTCGCGCCCTTGCCTGAAGGTCCTGGAGAGATCCCTGAGGATGCGCGCGATTACAGCCCTTCTCAGGAAGCCGCTTCTGATCCTGAGAGTTCTTCGCAGATGAGTGAGGATGACCCCGATGGTCATCGTTCCGGTGAGGCTGCTGCTCCCGCTTCTGGCGGCACTGACGCCGCAGAGCTTCCGTTGCAGTCTGGTGCCCCCGTTGCACCGCAGGCTCTTGCTACAGGTGATCCTTTGGTGCAAAGCAGTGCCGGTTCTGCTGAGCCTATGCCAGTTGACCCTGCCACTTCAGTTGCAAGGGAACGTCCCAGGCCAGCAGGTGAGGAGGGTGCTCCAGGTCCCGAGCCCAAACGTGCAAGGATTGCAGCCGCAACTGTGTGCGGTGTGGAGTACCACCATGCCGACGAGGATTCCGATCTTGCATTCTCCCCAGCGGACATTGAAAGCATCAATGATCTTGACGGCCTGTGTTCAGATGATGAAGAGGAGGAGTGTGAGCAAGGCCTTGCCCCTCCTGATGAGCTTTATCGGCCCTTCTCACCGCATGAGCCTGCCCTGAGCCCCGAGGAGCTTGCTGACCTTGATGCGCTGTGCGACCACCACGAGATAGCTAGGCTCAAGGCAATGGGTGTGATCTACCAGCCTGAGTCAGGCAATGAGGACTGCAAGTCATTGACGGTGAAGTTCGTTCGCAGCTGGCGACCGAAAACGCATCCGGTCACTGATGCCCCTGTGTGGCTCAGGAGATCTAGGCTAGTGGCCCGGGAATTCAGGTTCAGAGATCCCCTCAGGGAAGGTTTATACAGCCCTGCATCCCAAACTGTGCTGCTCAAGCTTCTGCCAGGCTTGTACATGTCTCGCAAAGGGTATGCCCTGTTGTCCTGTGATATATCAGACGCCTACTTGACTTGCGAGCAGCCGTGCCCGACTGTGGTGACGCTCCACGGCACTACGTACCGTTTGGCATTTATGCTACCGGGGCAGCGGGATGGCTCAGCGGTCTGGTTTTCCACCTTCACCAAGTATCTGGTTTCGGAGGGCGGAGTTTCGTTGTGGCCCGGATGCGAGGCGCTGTTTGCTATGCGCAACCACTCCGGCGGAGGACTCCTTCACGTGGACGACTTGTTGGGGTCAGGCGAACATGCTGAGCTGCAGAGACTTGCGCAGATCATAGAGTCAAAGTACAAGTGCACTCTTGAGTGGCTTGTTCGCGAAGGCGACAGCTTGCACTTCTTGAAGCGCAAACACACTTTGGCCCGCCAGGATCTGCTTTGCATTCAGAAAGCTGACAAACATATCATGAAACTTGTTGAGCTTTTGCAGCTTGAGCGCCACTCCCCGAAGCCCACTCCGTTGCCATTGCAGACACTTGATTTGGCCAAGTCAGAGCCTCTCCCAGAGGATCAGGTGTCGGTTTACAGGTCGTGCATCGGGATTCTGATGTACATCTCTGCGGACACTGCCGATATGCAACATTCCATTCGCATGCTCTCCCAGCACCTTGCCTGCCCAACCGAGGCTTGTATGAAGGCCCTCAAACACCTGGTTCGATATGCTAAATCAACCAGCGGGTTTTGCCTTGGGCTGGAGCGCACGCATGCAGGACATGGCACCAGAGTCCAGTGTGATACCGGCGCCGACGTGCTGGAGCTGTACACAGACTCCGACTGGGCTTCAGATCACACCACACGCCGGAGCGTGAGCGCTGGGGCCTTGTACTTGAATGGGAATGCGATTTATACGGCGAGCCGCACGCAACGAGTCGTAGCTATGTCAAGCTGCGAGTCGGAGCTCAATGCCCTTGTGTCTTTTGCAGTCGACTTGATGTATGTGAAGGAGGCCCTGCGGTTCATTGTTGGAGTCACTCCCGAAAGCCATGCCTTCAGCGACTCTTCCTCAGCTCGTGCTGTTGTGAACAAGCAAGGGCTCTCCAAGCTCAAACACGTCGAGATCAGATTGCTGTGGGCTCAACAGGCCCTGAAGGATGGAGCATTCAAGCTTCACCCGGTCGGGACCCTTGACAACTCTTCGGACTTGATGACCAAGGTGCTTAAGCGTGAGCGAATGCTGTACTTGATGTACCTCTTGAATATCAGGGATGGTGATGCTCAGTTCAATCGCGTCGGAGAGGCCCAGGCCGTTGCTCGTGACAACAACCTGTCCTTGAAGCTTGCGGTTAAGGCAGTGAAGGCATTCAGGGGACCCCCGCAACGGGTGCATGCGCTCCTGCAAGCGCTGACCTTCATGTCCTTGATCGATGCCAATCAGGCACGCATGCTTGACTCCGAGAGCCGTCCGCATGTGCTTGAAAGCGCCTTGAGCGGTTGCGGATTCATCCTTGTGTGCATCGGATGCCTCGCGGTGCTATGCATGAGCCTGCAGGGTTGCCAAGCTGAGATTGCAGATGAGCTCCCCGACCCATGGGTTGTATGGTTCACCCTAATCGTAGGATTCCTCATAGGTCTAGGGTTTTGGTTTGTGTTGCCAAGTGCCGAGCTGCAGCAACAGATGCCTTGTGAACCCGACGACGCCACCACACCTGCTTGTGACGACGACGCGCCGACCTTGAGCGATGACATTCCTTCAGATGGTGAGCTTGCGCAAACACCCGATGTGACCAGAGCATCCTCTGATGAGCCGCTGTCAGAGCCAACGCAGAGCAATGATGGGGCAGGCGATGGCAACAGCCACCCTGCTTCACCCACTGCCCATGATCCGATCGACGAGCCTGAGAACCATGCCTTGGCAGCAGTGCCGATTGCAGTTGTTGATCCTCCTGGATTCCCTGCTGCTGTCGATCAGCTGCTTGTGTATCATGCGCCGATCTCTGGGCGCAGATGGCATGTGTTCCGAGGGTGTTGGGGTTTAAGTAGAGCTGCTGTCATTGCTGAAGAAGAGCTTGGTGTGCTTTTGCGACGTGACCCCAGGATCACGATGTGCTTGATCTGCATGAACCGAGTTCGCAATGACTTGCGATTCCCAATGCTTCGGATTACCGATGAAGCCGACAATCCACGCCGTGAACACCCCGAACCCGAGCCTTTCCAGTAGTTTGTGGTTTAGTCCCTTCTTGTAAAACAAGCTTGAGACTATCCTTGAGTTGCGACTTCAATGCACTTGTGAGGTTATCCAATGCTTTGGACGTCCATGTTACCAGCCATTTGGGAAGTCAGACCCACTTGGGCTGAAGAAGCCGATCTTGCTTTGCGCTATAGGCGACTGCGTGTTTCGACTTGGTGACTCGTGGATGTCACCGTTTTGCGAACTTGCTGCCATAATCCTTGATGTCTTGAGCTAGCCAGCAGCGCTAGGTTTTGGCATTACTCTCGAGAATGGCTGTTGGGTCTTTCTTGAAAGGGGCACCGGCCCTCTTAAGCAGTCGAGCGCCGCTCCTGCAGCACAGGTGAGGTCCGAGGTCCGTAGCAGGCAGTGAAGTTTCACACCCGAGGCCCAGGACTGCGGTACGTCCGCGCTCGGCAGAGACGAACAGCAAAGTGCGGTGCGACTTTCTCGGCATGTGCATGGCGGCTTGTATAGGTTCCTTCTTTCTTGAAACTCGTTTGTCGAACATTTCGAGTTTTCCACTGTTCGGCTTGTAAGCTCAGTGCTTTGTCGCAGTGACGAACACAAACAAATGCAGCACGAGGTCTTGAGGACTCATGTGCATTTGGGCGGGGTGCTTGTGTTTTACGTAACCTGCACCCAGGAAGGAAGGAAGGAGTTTGTAGTTTTGAGGAGTAGGTTTTGTGAAACATTTTCCTATTCTCTCTTTTGATTTTCCAGTCATGCAAGTTTGCCGCCATTGCATGTGTGCTGAGTATATGTCGTATCGCAGGCGCTTTGTTTCAAGGGTGAAAACATTCAGATCTGGAGGCATTGGACTAGGAGGACGGCCAAATGCACCCGTCCTTGCCCGCGAATGGCAGCCAAGGAGCGTGCGCTGCGAGCTGTATATCTCGGCAAATATGGTGCTTCTCCAATGTGCCCGCTGACTGGAGCTGATATGTGTCGGGGGTTTCAAATGCCCCCCTTCGCAGGTTGGGTCCCGTGACGTTCGAGGCAGATGTCGTACCCTGCCGTCAAGGCCACTTCCTCAGCTCTGCCCTTTTGCTCCGCGTTAACCAGTGTGCGGGCGCAGGTTGGGCGCCTGCACTGGTGACCGCTGCGGAGAATTGAGGGGCTCGAAAAGTGCGCCACATCATTCTGCATGTGCGGCCTTGAAGCCTTCATGGATGCGTTAACGTGGGATACGGTTCAGCAGTCCTTAGCGGCGACATACGTCGTCGCCCTCTGCGGTGCCCATCCTTCCTCCTAGCCTTTGCTCACATGGCTGCGCTGGTGACGCGCGTGGGTAGTGCAGGATCGTGGTCCGAGCTCCCGGCCCATGTCAATGTGCCAGGCTTTGACATGTTTCAGCTCACGTCTTCCAGGGACATCGACCCGCTGTTTGTCACCTTCGCCCTGGCATTGGCCGCTCAACGAGGGGCAAACTGCGTGGTCTTCGAGAGTCGCATCTGCAGGGCGTGGGTGAAGTTCCTCCCGGATGACCCACGTGGGGATGGCGCCACATCCCGTACGACACAGGACTCAGCGATGTGGCATGGCTACCAGGCCTTCGTCCGCGAAGGCCCGGTGTGAGGGAGGCTCGTCCAAGGGTGACGCCAAAGAGGGGTTTTTATTTAACAGTGTACTCGCTGGCCTAGGGGGCTCTCCTCGTGGGCCCAGCTTGCACCAATGCATAATGCGGAGGCAGGACCGCCAAAAAGTGAGCGTGGCACTGCTATAGGGCTGCCCTTTCATGAAGGCCTTGCATTAACGGCTACTGCTTCTGCTCCCTCGCCCGCTTGTATTTGGCCCTGTGCCCGGACCTGCCGGCCAATTTGGTTCTCGAGCTTTCCACACGCTTGCGACATACGTCGTTTGCATATCTGCCCCGATCAGGCTCCACCTTTGCGATGGCTCTTTGCGTCATGCCGCCGCTGTGGAAGCGTTTGGACGCCAACATCAACGTGCGCTACGGAGATCTTTGCCACTTTGACCTCGCGGCGGTTCCCGACTACCAGCTGACGACCAGTGACATTGATCTGGTCCTGTTAACAGCGACAGGCATGCAAGCCAATTTGGTGGTGATTGAGCAGCATTACAACTGGCAGGAGCCGCGCAACATGACTGTGCGGTTGTGGTTTAAGCGTGTGGAGAGCGTTGAGGAGCAGATTGCCCGCCATCGCGACTACGATGCGAGTGGCCGCCAGGGCTACCAAACCTTCTACCTTGGGTAGAGTGTTCCTGCCTTGGCGGCCACAGGAGTGCTGGCTTCCTGCTGGTTTTTGTTTAGATTTGTTTACATTGGTCTCCAATTCGCCCGGACCGCACCCCTGCTAGCGGCAGCGGTTGCTACCGAGCGGCCCTGAGGCCTGTGTGCCAAGCCGTCGCGAGAAAGGACGGCCCTGCCATGCAGTGTGTAGCAGTGTATTGCGTTAGGAGCTTTCCTTCAGACATGTGAGACTGCCAACGATCGCTGCGATCGGGCTCAGGCAGCGACATACGCCGTTACCAGTTGGCCCGGGGAGGGGGGGGGGGCTGTTTCTGCCTTTATTTCGGCCCGCTCTCCAGTGGCGACATACGTCGTCACTCTCTGGTGTAAGCCTTCCCAATGTTGCCATCTATGGCCATGGCAGTGCCAGCGACGCAAGTTGGTAGTGCTGGTTCCTGGACCGAGCTCCCGGCCCACGTCAACATCCCAGGCTTTGACATGTTCCAGCTCTCTTCTTCACAAGCCCTTGACCCGCTGTTTGTCACCTTCGCATTGGCGTTGGCGGCCCAGCGTGGGGCGAACTGTGTGGTGTTCGAAAGCAGGATCCAACGCGCGTGGGTGAAGTTCCTACCGGATGACCCGCGTGCAGAGAATGCCACGTCCCACACCCGCCAGGATACTGCTATGTGGTATGGCTACCAGGCCTACATCAGAGAGGGCACCGCGTGAGTGTCAGGAGGGCTGTGGGCCTCACCCGGGGCTTTTTCCTCTTGCTCAGTAGGGCTGTCCCCCGGGATTTTCTTCTAGCAGCACGGCCTGGTGCAGCGACGGCAAAACATTTGCGCTGCGCCGAAGGGTTGCCAACCTCTTAGAACAGACAGACTGCACTAGGACTGCTGCTGTATTGGCTAACTTGCTGACTCGTTCGATGACTTTTGCTTGACCTCCGCGGTGCACCGGTATTTCTCAAGCTTGCCATCCGCTTGCGACATACGTCGTTCGCGCGTCTGCCCGGTCAGCTCTTCTGCTATGGCCAGCGTCATGCCGCTGCTGTGGAAGCGATTGGACGCCAACATCAATGTACGATATGGCGACCTCTGTCACTACGACCTGTCAGCGGACCCCGAGTATCAGTTGACGACAGGTGACATCGATCTTCTCCTGTTGACGGCGACGGGCATGCAGGCCAATTTGGTTGTTGTCGAACAGTTCCACAACTGGCAGGACCCGAGCAATATGGCCGTGCGGGTGTGGTTCAAGCGGGTGGAGAGCGCCAGCGGCCGCCAGGGATACCAAACCTTCTATATGGGGTAGGGGCCGACCCAGGCGGTTTCGTGAGAGGCGCCCATTGACGGGCACTTCCGGTCGGTAGTCTTTTTGTTACCTGCTTGTGGCTTTGTCACTGACTTTTGGACGCCGGCGCCTCGGTGAGAAAAAGGCAATCTTGCGAAGGGACGGCTCGACACCTGCGTTGCACTAGAGTCTCCTTTGTCAGTGCTACTTTAGTGAGCATATAACGATGTTTGGGCTCAGCTAGCGACATACGTCGCTGGCCAGTGGAACCAGGGTCTGTACTCCAAAGGGGATAGCCACCTGTGCCATGGAGGTGGAGCTATTCACCACGCGCTATGTGCTTGGTGGACTCGGTACGGATGCTCACCCGCCTCTGCCCCTTTCGGTTGCATCCCTTCATCATGCCGTCGCGTGTCTGAGGTATGTGCACCTCCAAATGTACGAGGGTTACCTGCTGGTTCAGGTCCTCTCCGGCCGTGAGGACTCTCGAGAATGCCCTGAAACGCCAGTACCCTGGCACTTCTCGTTGCATGGGTCCCCGCAGCACGCGGGAGGTGTTCCAGTCTCGCTGGTAGGCTACTTAGTGGCTGTTGCGGAGACGTTTGCCTACATGGCCTTCCACCCTGACTTGCCTGTGGTTGTTTGCTCGCATTGTCTGGTTGCCGGCCCACGGATGGTGGAACTCCTTGCTGGGCGCCTAAATGCGCGCGCGAACATGGCCAGACGCGCACCGCTGGATGACCGCCTCGGTGATTTAAGCTCTATCTTTGAATTTCAGGAGCTGCCGATGCATGAGGATCTGCACCCCTTTGCACAGGTGCCAAGCGAGGCGCGTACCTATACTCCAACGGTGCCTGTCAATTTGGGTAAGCTTGCTCGGTATGCAGTGTGGCTCTGTACTGACCCCGCGGTTGTTCGATGCCACTGCCTGTGGTTGTTCACGGACACGGATGCCCTCGAGGAATACAGCCACACGCGCCATACCCTGCCGCACATTATCAACCGCTGTCTGTGGACGGGCCGTCACAATGAACGGCACGCCTGTGTTTTTTTCCCACTCCGGCAGGAGTCTGGGCTGGATAGGGCGGTCGTTTGGTGGGGCAAGGTTTATGCACTGTGGATCATGCGGGCTTTGCTTCCCGGCAAGCACATCATCCTGTCGGACCATGACGCGGCTCCAACGGCACTTTTTGAAGTGGCCGACCTGCAAGACCTTTGCTTGGATGCGCGGGATGTGCCAGCATCCTCGGACGCGCTTGTTCCTGCGCCGGATGACTCATTGTGGCGATTTGCGCCGACAGTTCCAGCCCAGGGGTGTTTGTGCTCGCATCGGTCCAGGGAGAGTATTGGTGTCATCTTTGTCACGGAGCCCTCCACAGATGCTCAAGGGGGTTTCTCGGTCTTCGCTAAGGAACACGGCCGTCGTCATACTGACGTAAGCCTATTGCCACATCGCTTGCGTGACCCCGATGCTTGGCAGGCTTACGTAGAGGCTTGCGAATCTGAAGAGGATGCCGGCCCGACTCGAGCTTACCAGTTGTGCCGGCAACTTTGCTCGTCGTCGCAGGAGCTGGACGAGTGGGCTGCTGAGGTCGTCCCCTTTCTGCTGTCGAAGCTTGCCCACCTTGTCACCCTGCCAAGGTTGCGACCCTTCGAACGACGTACCGCCGAGCTGCTGGCCGGCACGCCTCTGTTTGGCACCCAGGCAAGGCACAGCGGTGATGTTGTCACCGCGTGGGCATACCTCGGCGCGGTCTTGCAGGCGCCTTATTGGTACCCCAACGAACAGGGTGTGTTTGATGCCAGTATGAAAACACCTAATCCCGATGACGCCTTGCGCCAAGCCTTAGAGCCTCATGAGGAGGCCCTGCAGTGGGCCAGGGGAGCGCATGAACAATGTGCCAACTCCACCTTGTTCGCTTTGAGCTCGGACACCTGTCGCGTGTGCAGCCTCCCTGGGCCTTGCCTTTTTGGATGCATTAATTGGGCCGGCCTTCGTGCGAAGCAATGGCAAGGCTCCGCTCGCCCAGCTTGATCGGCTCAGGTCGCTGCCTACCCTCACTGGAGCCCTGTGGGGCTGGCGAGGCTCCCCGCCGTGGTGGGCCGTCTCAGACCATGGGTTGATGGGCGCCCCTGGATTTTGTGTTGTGGCGCCGGAGCCCTTTCCGGGACCGGGGGTCCTCCCCTTTCGCCAAGTGCGGCCATGCTTAGCTCACCACATGCGCACCTGGGCGCGCTGGCGGATTTGGGCCCTCCTACCCGCGGCGGGAAAAATCTCTCCCCCGCGGGGGACCGACTCCGTGAGACACCCAGTCGGACCGTAGCATCGCTTGGAGCAGATGAGTTGCCAAGTGTCATTGCGAGGCGGCACCGAGAAGGTGCTCGCGCCAGAACATTCGAAACTCACTTCGTGCGCAGAAGGGACACAAGTCCGGGGGAGCTCGTCACCATCCGCATTGGCTAGGTCGAACCTACTGACGGCTCTGTAGAAGCGTGCCATGAGGTCCACATCCAGGAGCTGTAGGGTCAACAAGTCCTCTGCAAGTTGGAGGTCACCCCCAATCCGCGTCTCAGTTCGTCGGGCCGGTATACCAGCATTTTACTTTCGCCGCGGCCGGTGATTGTGTTGGCTCATGCTATGCTAGGCGTCAAGAACGGCGTCACCAGCCCGGAAGCCGCGACTATTGCCACATACCTTGAACGGTCACGGCGCAGTTCTCACCTGCAGGAGCCTCATTCGGCATGCCTCGCTGCCCTTTGTATTGCACTGGTGAGCGTTCCACCAGCGTGCCCGATTATTCGTGGATTTTCTGCCGGTAGCTACACAGCGGCGCTGGCCGGAGTACTCCTTCACAAATTGTGGGGGCCCAGCTGTTTCTTCGGGTCTGCCCCGCCTCGTCCCCCGGCCGCTACCCAGCAGCGGGAAGCCCTCCCGACTGCTAGGGTTGAGCTCGGAGCCGTTGGCATGCCAGATTGGCTCTTCGGTGCCCTGTTGCGACTTCCATGCCGACTACGCCTTCTACATGCTTATGAGGACTCTCTTTGTCCGTGGCAGCCTTCCGATGCAGTCGTTGCGAGTTTCGGCTATGAATCAGCCACGTGGGGCGATGCCGGAAGTGGTGTCTGAGTGGAAGTTGGTGGTCTATGTCCTTTTGCCACAGCATGTTGAGGATCCGTTTGGCGGGTCGAAGCGCCTTAAACAGGACTGGAGGGTCCCTCACGACGCCCGTGTGCTGCCGGAGCTTAGGGCGCTCCCGCAGGATTCCCAGCTTCTGTCGCGTACTCAGTCAGGGGGGCAATTGAGCCCGCAACTTCAGCAGGAAATGCAAAACTTGAATGGAGCCTCAGTTTTGCGAGTGGGCATCCCCTGGGATCCCATCGAATTCATTGCCAAAGCAGGTAAGATTGGACACCCATACCATAAGTTATCCAAGTGCAACAAGGACCTGAGAGACCTCGTTCATGACTTAGTACACAAACCGGGAATGGTTCGTTCTCAGAGGAAGAATTACATCGAGAAGTGGGCTCGAAGAGCCAAAGAGTTGGAACCAGAGGAAGCGAAGCTGAAAGCTGGCATGTCGGATCACAGAAGGAAGATCCTTCAACCCAAACGTATCTTGTTGTTCGAAGAGATGCTGCGAGACATTGGGTATGATGATATGGGTGTGGTTCAGGAACTCATCGACGGAGCCACCCTGACAGGGGACATCCCTATCACTGGGGTGCTGGATACCAAGCTCAAGCCTGCTAGGTTGGACACTGAACAGCTTTTGGGGATGTCTGATGAAATCAAACAGCAGATCCGGGCGAAGACTGGCTCATCGGGTGATAAGGAAATCGATCAGCTGTTGTGGGATAAGACGATGGAAGAGGTACAGAGTGGATACCTCTCTGGACCTTATGATTTCGAGTCATTGCCGAAACGATGTTTGGTCAGCTCCCGTTTTCCCTTGCTACAAGGAGAGAAGCTGCGCCCTATTGACAACTATTCATCGAGTTTGATCAACGATACGGTCACAGTCTCTGAAAAGCCCATCACGCACTCTATCGACGAAATTGCTATGTTGATAAATACACTTTCGAGTGCTGCTCGAAAGAAGAACTTGAACGCATTGTACGGGAAAACGGCGGATCTGAAGGGAGCATACAGACAACTGGCGGTGTCGGATACAAGCTTAGACTTTTCTTACCTCTCGGTCTACGACCCGGCAGAGGAGAAGCCCAAGTTGTTCCAACAACTAGCTGTGCCTTTCGGCTCTACCAAGGCTGTGTACTTTTTCCTCAGAGTGGCGAGGGCTCTTTGGACTATCTTGGTCAAAGGGGCCAAAATCCCAACCACGAATTATTTCGACGACTTTGTTCTGCTCGCTCTTGGAGGAGATAGGAGTTCGTGTTCACACGCTTTCGATGAAGTCATGAAGCTGTTAGGTTGGAAGCTGTCAGCTGATAAGACAACGGAGTGGAACACTAGCTTTGAGGCCCTTGGCGTTCTTTTCGAGCTTGACCAGACGGGGTCCGGAGTTCTGAAGGTTAGGAACACTGAGAAACGACGCAAGGAACTCACTGCTGCGATCAAAGGTTTCCTGGACAAGGGAACCATGACTCAGAAGGAAGCTCTACAACTGCGGGGTAGGCTACAGTTTGCTCAAGCCCAGTTTTTCGGTAGGCTGGGAAGAAGGTGCCTGACGGAGGTGACAAAGCATGCCTACACTGGCAGGTCGAAGCTTTCGTCGATGGCCAAGGAACGACTCGAAGAGTTTGGTAAGTTCCTTGACATGGCCCAACCGAGGCTAGTGGGACAAGTTTCATGCAGGACTTTCATGATCCTTACCGATGCAGCGTTTGAGACAGAGTCAGGAACTGGAGGCCTGGGGGGGGTCCTTCTCACCGGGTCAGGTTCGGCACTCTCCTTCTTCAGCGTGCCGATCTCAGAGCAGCAAACCAAGTCGATGTCGTTGCAAGATGAGCATACCATCATATATGAGCTAGAAATGTTCGGGGTTTTGATCGGTCTCAAGCTCTTGGTCGAAAAGACGGCTGCTTTCGCAGAATCATACGAACAGCCAGGCGCTGTTGCTGGGACTGGAGTTATTTGTTATATCGATAATGATGCTGCGAGACATGCATACATCGCCGGCTCTTCGAAGAAAGGGGTCGCGGGGATTCTTATCGATGAAGTCAATTTCCTGGAGTATGTCCACGGCATCTTGCCGTGGTATGCGAGAGTGGCATCACCCGCCAATCTGGCTGATGAACCATCGAGGATGAAACTTGATAGAGTCAAGAGGCTAGGATTCAAAGACGAGTCTGTCGAGGCGACCAAAGCGGTGTTATCAATTGTGAAGAGGGTTTCGAATCTACCTGCTTAACACTGCGACTCCTGGAAGTGGGGACGAAAAGAGTCTTGTGTCTCACAGGACTGACAGTTCGAAGATATCTGCCGTGTGCGGTACTTGCTACCCCACCGTGTGAAAATAGCGTCGAGCTTTGAACTTCTTGCATGTGACATGTGTGAGTGCAAGCATTCATCCCTGAAGGTTCAAACACGATTGACATCAAAACACAAAGCACGATCTTTGAGCGATAAGTTACATTCTTTGAACACATGCAGAAGATATGGCTTTATCGTTCGAAGAAAAACAACATGACAAAATGACTCAGAGAACTGAGTCCAATTTTGATTTGTTGTTTTAGGGCTTTTCTTTTACACTGCCTTTTCATGAACCCGCATTCATACATGCTGTAAACCAGTTGAAGAATACATTCGTCCGTTGCGGCTTGACCTCTCGAAGGGGCAGGAAGCCCTGAATCGGGCGAGAGCTTTATTTGAAATACCCACCCTCTCCACCCTATTTGATTCATGGTAAGTGCATAGATTGCATCAGTGTTGTGCTAATTCAGGAAGCTTTGGACCTCAGTTTGAGGACACTCAGGTATGCTTGTGCATAAGACCTGGTTCGGGTCTTGGCTCTCTGCTTCGCAGTCTGATCGGTCTTGTTCGTCTTCGACTGGCAGGCCGTTTACTAAGGTTCAGTTTGTGAGCCGTGCACGGCTTGAGAGTGGCTAGTTCTCCTTCCGGAGGGGACGAAAAGAGTCTTGTGTCTCACAGGACTGACAGTTCGAAGATATCTGCCGTGTGCGGTACTTGCTACCCCACCGTGTGAAAATAGCGTCGAGCTTTGAACTTCTTGCATGTGACATGTGTGAGTGCAAGCATTCATCCCTGAAGGTTCAAACACGATTGACATCAAAACACAAAGCACGATCTTTGAACGATAAGAGGACTCTCTTTGTCCGTGGCAGCCTTCCGATGCAGTCTGGGCGACCATTTGCTCAGCCCCGTGCTTGCGTGATGGGGGGGGCATGCACTGGTTGTCTAATGTGCCTGATGGGTTATTTGGCCCTCAGTGCCACAGCTATTCGCACCTGCTCGTGAGGACCGATCCGTCGTTGCCGCCGTATGTGGATGTAGCCGCTGCGCGTGCCTACTTGCCTCTGCGCAGTTTGGAGGACGAGCTTGAATGGGCCTTCCAATCTCTTCACTTTTACCGCAGCAGAGGCCTTGAGGAAGGTGCCGTGGGACAGGTTATGGCTGCCCTTTATCCACACCGGGTAACGCCGACCACGCTGCGGGATCTCGGTGCCCTTGATTGCCGGCCGGCACACCTTGCGGACGCGCTCCGATCGGCTACGGCCGGTTCTTTGACGCAATGCACGGTGCTACGATGGGGACCGGCCTGTCAGTCTCCCTCTGCCTGCGCCAGTGCAGCGTGCCCTCGGTGAACTGTCACTCGAGCGTGTAGTGGACTTCTTGCACTTCCACGTGTACAGCCAAGGCGCAGCGCTGGAGGATAATGGGCAGGAGAGCCGGCGAATGTCGCACCAGGACACAACACGGAATTTCACGTCACCCTTACGGGTCCGCTTGCAAGTGGAGGATCGCCTCAGCTTTGGCACATACGTGCTTGGCTTGTCTTGTCCCAGCCCGCCGTCGTTGGACCTCGACACTGGCTGGTTCTCACACCGCTAAAGCGGCAATCGGCCGCCATCTGAGGGTTGCCTCCTTCGACTTGGATTTCGCCAAACACAGCTCCTGGCTGTCTTTGTGAGGTCCGTGGTTCCAGAAAGGGTCAGTGGGAAAACGCAAGCGGCGCGCACGGCACAGCGACGCCACAATCGCCTTAATCCTACAGCTGCCCATCTCCTAGTGAGTCAATGGCCCACTTTCCTGGGAGCTGAGCCCATGGCCGGTGGAGTGCACCATTGGGAATATCTCATGCAGAGCCTGTCGTGTGTCAAGGTGGGTGGTGCCCTTGACGTCTTCTTGCAGGTCCTGAACATGTCAGCGGCGCGGGTGCCGCTGGCTCTCGGCATGCCTGTTCGACCACACACACAGCCTGCGCCACGGCCACAGTGTCACTTTGCGGCCGAAACCCATCTTGTGCTCGCCTTTCTGCAGGCTGTGGAGGTTGCAGCGACGACAAGGCGCTTCCCGTCTGCTCCGGATATGACACCGGCGCAGTACGTGGTCCTCCGCAAGCGGATTACTGGCCTCCTCCCTTTGGCCTCCCTTTGGCGGAACGGGCCAATCCACGCGAGGCCTTCCAGCGCGATTGGAGAATCCCTGCTGCTCTGATCCCGGCTGAATTCCACACCTTAGCTGCTCTTATGGGCGAGTCTTTCTGCCGTCACATTGCTGGGCAGTTGGCTAGCCGCGACGGCCTCCTCATCGGGCACATCACTGCAATCTTGGCGGCGCGCGCCACCAAACGCAGCTCGCTGGGCGTCCTTGGCTGTGCCGGCTCGTCCAAAACTTTCTCCTTGTGGTGTGCCCTTGTCTGCATTGATGCCGTGTTGGAACAGAGCGTGTGTTGGACCGCTCAGCAGCATTCGGCTCTCATTGCGGTCGTGCGCATCGCTACCAACCTTCTGGCGGATGCACCTCAATGGCTGCGCCCGCTGATCGTGGTTCGGCGTGTTTCGGGCGATGCGGAAATGATTGAGCCAGACTTTGACCATGTGCCTTTCACGGAAGCAGCTGAGCACATGGCAGCCAGCCTAGGTGACATCGCTACGACCCGACCGGCTACGCGAGGCAGGGACACGCGGCGCACCTCTCCGGTTATCGCTGGCACGCATATGCTGCTGCTCACGCAAGGCTCTGGTGCCCTCCAGCTGAGATACCGCTCCTATAATGAAGTGAAGGAGTTCCTCAAACATGCGCATATCATTGTCATTGACGAGGGACAGCAGGAGGGCCTCCCAGCGTCTGCCGCGATTTTGGCTAATGCGAGTCGCCAGCTCGTCATCCGTACAGGAGATCCGCGACAACCCACGGGTGGGGGCAAAGGTGAAGTGCAGCTCAATGCCCTGGCGCGCCTCACTGCGAAGCCGGTCGGAATTCGCGGCCTTGTCAAGCTGGCCCCTCCACCTTATCCCCCGGGGCGCATGCCTCAAGCACTCCGTGGCTTAATTGGTACAGTCCACCTCGCCAGAGGGGCCGCTCCATACAGTCCATTGGTCTAGCCTTGGACATCGCTATGATGGCCATCATGGAGCAGAGCCCCCGCCAGGCACCACATTGACCATTTGCTCGGCTATCTCGGAATGTCTTTTTGCTTCGAGCACCCCTGCTGAGGTGGGGCTTGTCGAGGATCTTTGTGACGCCCGGGGATGCTGCGTGAACTACCAGGGAGCGAAATACTTCGTTCCCTATTCCGGCATTGTGTGTGTCGGCGATGTGCCTTGCCCGCGCCCAGGTCGCCTTACCCCGGCAGCCATCGCTGTGGATTTCCTCCATCAGGCACCCTCCCACAGTGAGGCGCTTTTGTGCTATCTCAATCGCCTGTCGGCAGCCGGCTAGTTCAGCCCTGCAAGCAGAAGGGCTCGCGCCAATCAACGGCGTGTGCTTGAACCTCGCTTTGCAAGGTCGCATCCACGCGTCTGCTCGCTGATCTGTACTTGGTGATGACGGCAATTCGTTATCCGCAGTCCAATCTGCTGCTTCCGGAGACTGCCTCCTCGCCCTATCCGATCACCATTGGGGAGCTAGCTGCGGACACTCCGGCGCGGCAGGCACAGCGGGTTGCGGCGGATGGCATGCACCAATTGGGAGTCTACTTCGTGAGACTCCCCAGGCAGGCCTCTCCTGCTGCTCAAAGGGGCATGGTGGTCGAGTGGTTTTGTGTCCTCCTGGTGCTGGCTTACAACTTGTGTGGGCATCGCATCGCGGTGCAGGCCGGACGGAAAATCACCGTCGTCACGCCAACCACCAGGGTGTTTGAACTACTGAAGCATGGATTGGGATTGAGCAACCCGCGCCAGGCCAATGCAGATACCGGTGCCGCGCACCGGGTGGTTGCTGAGGGTACGTCGTTCTCGGCTTTCATTGCGCTGCACTTACCCAGCCTCCCCCCGCCCGGCAGGTTGACGTCTGAAGCACAGACGAAAGCTTTGTACGAGTTTTTCTTTGGTCACCGTCATGAACTAGGTGTCTTCGTTGACCTTTTCACCACTACGGTGTGTGACGGCACCACCGGGGCTGTGGACATCTGCTTAGTCGACAAGGCTGGCAGATTCACCATGAAAGGCGAGGACGCCCACCAGAGGCTCACGGCAGGCAGTACGCGGCCCACGGGCCCTCTTATCATAGCGGCTCCATCCCATTGGTGGGGCATCCTTGCGGCCCTCGAGCTCCACGCTTCACTCCACCAAACTCTCATTCGTTGGGAAGACCTCTACCGATCGTACGGCTTGGCGCGCCTGGGCTCGCAGTCCCCGCCGCGCGAGGACAAGGACACGTGCCAATGTTTCTAAAAGTTTCCAAAATGCAGGTTTCAGCACTTTTCCTGGGTTTTCAATTTCATTGATCGTTTTTAGGTCAACCGGTCGTTGTTCAGCTCTTTCTGGTGTTTTTACTTGAAGATGGTTGTTTTTCATTGCGTGGAAAATTCTACTTCCAGAAGATTGATTGTTGGTTTTTGTAACCACTCTTATAGGCTACTTTTATTTGTTGTTTGCAAAATATTGCCAGCATCCATTTTGACAGTGAGGATCGATTCATACGTTTGGAAATGAATCACTTGGACACACATGCTGCAGCAACATGCATTGCGCATTTTTTCGAGCGCGGACTTTTTTGGATTGTACTTTGACACCTTGGTCAGGAGACTTTAATGCAAAAAGTAAATAAGTGTTTGTCGTTCGTTGCCATAATCTTTACTTTGTTGGGCAGCGTGGAAAAGAACTTTGTTGCTAAATCCTGACGAAAACCGCGGCTGGTGCTCCAGCTGCTTGAATTCGTTTCTATATGTGCGCAAGTGTGTGCTTGATTGCCAATCCACTGTTGCGCTGCAACATTGCCGAGTTGCTGCTGAAAGTGACGTCGGCTGCCTTTCAACTCCTGCGGTAGCTGCATTTTCTAGCGTAGGTTTCAGCTTTTATGCGGGTTTTTGATCCATTCCGACTTGATTAGACCGTGCGTGTCTAACTGCTGTCCTGAGGCCCACCTACGCAAAAAGAAGCACCAACCCGATCGGGTCGTATGCTGCAAACGTGGTTTTCGCATCAGCGCCGACGAATGGTTGATTGGAGTACGAACCCTACCATGGATAGCAGCCACAGACATGCGGAGAAGTCGTGATGCAAAGCACGAATGTAACAGGGGAAGCCCGAAGCAGTGCTTGAAAACTAGAATACAATCCACACCGGCACACGGTCCAGCGCTGGTAGCGGTTTTGGAATTACAGGGTTGATAGCAGGTCATTTCGTTGCCTCCAATTGGCACAAGCTCACACTCTCACTTTGCAGTGAAACTCCTCAAGTCGAACTTCCCTCCCAAACCCAAACCCAAAAACTACAAAGCCCCAAACCCTATAACGCCTGGTATTACCCTGAAACCCTAAACCTCACGCTTTACAACCACAATTCAAAGCCTTCAGCCGCCTTGACCCCGGCACCTTCAGCTCTCCGTCGTCAAACTCATATAAAACTTTCCCGCAACCTTACAAAGCTTTTATGCAGCACTTGCAGCATTTGTATAACAACTTTGTAAAAGCCTATAAGACTCGTTCAACTCAAGCTTCGAACCATGGGATCGCCAAACGCAGCGCTGCAGGTGCTTTGGCGCAACTGTGATTTTTGTCCAAGGTTTGACGTTGGTTTTCTTAGGGGGCGTAGGCGATTGGATGCTTGGCATTTGGGGCTCTGGGCGCTTCAATGGAGGATTTGATGCTACGACCTGCAGTGGTTGTCCTCTAGCTGGTGTTCTGTTGCAGCCAGAAGCTGTCCGCAAACAGTTGCAGCTAAGAGCAGCGACGGTAAGGCTGTTGCTCCCGTGGCTACGACCCGACATTCCGACTCTCGTCTTTGGCCGGTAGTCAAACCAAACATCGACATATGCCGCTGCGCCATGTTCATGATCGTTCATCAGGTTCCACATAGTAGCAGTGCAAATGTTTGAAACCAGCTTTCGACAAGTCATGGGGCAGCCGTCAGAGTCTTGACCTGATTCTGGCACGTCTTCGCGACTATAAATCATGGATCGTTTGATATCCATGACCCGACGGCGAGTCTTCACCAAGTCATAGCATCGAAGAATCTGAATATATCTGAATCGACACACGAACTGCCAAGAGCTCACTTCGAAGTTAACTGCTTTAAGCACCCTAAACACTGAAGCCCTAACCCTGAAGTCCTGCACCCACAAGGCTTTCGACTTTTTAGTCCACAGGGTGAAGCCTTGAGTCTTCAGGTACAAGCCGAAAGCGCTTCCTGTCTGCCTAGAGCTGCAGTTTAGTGCTTTAAACCTTTGCAGGAGTCGAAACCGTAAAGTACGTCCTGAGGAAACTCCCGGCTTTGCAGCCTGGGATCCGTTTACGGATCCCACCGATGCGAAAGAGGTGCGGAAGATCGTTTCTAAGCTCTTAGTGGGAGTAAACTAGACCCTGAGCCCCCAAGCCCGAAACCTCAATCCCAAAGCCCGCCAACCCAATGCCTTTGGAGAATCTTTTCTGTGGTTCTGGACGCTGGGTTTGTTAGACAAGCGCCTGGCCGTTCTGAAAGCGGTACTGCGCGCAGTAGGTGGGTGGGCGTAAGGCGGCTCGGGCTGGTAAGAAGGCTGGAGGAGTCGAGCAATGCTTTACAGAGGAGCTTGAAGCACCATTCGCTTCGGGTTGGGGTGTGTAGTGTGTTGGATGGGGCCCAGGGCCCTCATCTACGTTCCCAGAGCAGTGATAGTAGTTACATTACGTATGAGAGACGTCCGCCTTAAGGGCTGTGCGTGAAACCCAAGCCTCCAGCTTCAAGTTTCCAGACCTACGCCCGAAAGCCTGCTCGCCAGCACAACCCGCCGCTACAAAGCTAAAGAATCCCAGAGCTACCAAAGAAATGAGGATCCCTGCAAGCCATCCATACACCCGATGTCCTTGACGCGTGAAGCCACAAGTCGCAAGTTTCAACATCCCCAAATCCGAATTCTCAATGGCCCTGGTTTAGGGCGATCTTTTGAATTTGTTTTGACAAACAAAAGTAACCCTTTTGGAGAACCGGTCGGATCCTGCTTCGCCGGTTCTCTCGCTTAGATCCATTGTATCATTTCAAAGGGGAAAAGGAGGGACCCTTAATGGGGACCCCTACCCTAAAATGGGCTATATAATGGGCATATAATGGCTATACCCAGGGGGTCCTTATTAGGGGTCCTTATTAAGGGTCCCTACTTTTACCCTTGGAGCATTGGTGCACCTCTCAGCCTGCTGGCTGAAGCCGGGATTCTTGCGAGTTGGGCCTGAAGCCCAAAGCACGAAAACCTAAACCCTAAACCCCAACTCCTAATGCCTAAACTCCCAAACTCCAAACCCTTAACCCTAATTCCTGGGTATTCCTTCTGGTGCCTGCAGTCGGAAAAGGGCCCGCAACAAAAAGCAAAAAACAACCCTGATTCCTAAACTCCCCTGTCGGAAAGCTACCCGGATGTCAGGGCAGGACGACGCACTACGAACTGGCCGAAGTTGGGCCAAAGGCATCTTGTTGGCGTTCCTTGTAGGGATTACCAAAAGGCTGTAGGTTGTCAGGTTTAGGGCTTCGAGGCTAGTGCAAAGCATACTCGGTTTAGGATTTAGATTCTTGGGATGTGGTTTTTCGACATTAGAAGCCTTCTATCCCCCCGTTTGGATTTCAAGAAAAGCTTCGAAGCCCTTAACACCCTGCAAAATCTTGCTCAAGCTCAATGTAGGGTCTAGGGATGCCTAGGGTTCAGGGGTCGTGAACCTCACAAAACCCTTTGCATTGCAGATTTCTCTTTCGAGACCGTTTAAAACAGAGTGGGCAAGAGGTGGGATCGTGTGGAACGGTTGGTGATATAAATCCTGCATTACCCATAATACGGAATATGTATATATGTATATATGTATATATATATATATATGTAGATATGTATAATATACCATAATTCCCATAGTTTAGGGCCCTTAAGGTAATGCAGGATTCATATCATCAACAGAAGGAAGTTCAAGCAGCCGAGGGAGGGGTTGATGTAAGGGTTCTTCTATGAAAGCTCCTGCTTGGAGGATCATGGGACGTAGTACCCTGGGGGTTATAAATGAGGCAACTAACTAAAGTTATAATTACTACAATCCCAATTAGGATACCGATAACCTGACTTACCAAGTCCCCTGATCCTCCAAGTACATTGGGTGAAGGAGGAGGGGGAGGAGGAGGAGGAGGAGGAGGAGGATGGGCACTAGGTGAGAAGCCACTGTGTCGGACGTGCCCTCGTAAGTGAGATGCGAGGCTGACCCCTGAAGAGCCCGACCTAAATTCCGAGTCCTAGACCTTTAATCTCTTCATCTGAGCCTTAGACCCCCAACTCCTAAGCACCTAGGCAGCTAAACCCTAGAAGCCACGAACACCCAAGCCCAAAAAATTACGTGGACCCTTCCAGTTTCGGAGGTATGGGCAGCGGTTGGAAACTTGAGCTTCGGAGCACGTGTGGGATGTGCCTGCTATTTCAGGGTTTAGGACTTCGGGGTTTGTGCTTTAGGTTGTTCCGTTCAGAGTTACGACCATTCTCCAGAGCCTTGTCTGCTCAGCCACCAAATCCTGTAACAGCAACCCCGAAACCCTTAAGACATCCCCTACACAGTATAACGGTTGTTGAGCAGCCTCATCGACACTCCTGGACGGTGTCGCTCCAAAGCGGTACTGAAAAGCATTATCTTCGTAAGTTGGCAGAGAAGTTTCGTCGAACCCGGAATGTGGATCGTAGCTAGGGTCATGAACCACCAAAGCGGAGCCCTACCAGTTGCACATTTGCAGAAACTCCCCAGTAGAAAAAGAGTGCCACACTTAACCCTAAAATTTAAGCCGCAACCCTTCATACCTTAAAACCTAAAGCCCTCAACCCCATCAAGCCATAAGACCTAAAACCTAAACCTCAGACTTTCTCCAGGCGCCCGAAGAATGGGATCCTTTTGAGGACCGGCCTGTTTGGGAAGGTCGTCTAGAAACCATGTGGGGGTTCTCTGAATCAGGGCTTACCTGGACCCCTAGAAACTGTCTTTTTCGGCTTCCTTAATATATGATTTCCTTCTGTGAAACCTGAAAAGGGTAGGTTATTTGGGGTTAAGGTGGGTCAGGGAACCATATGGGGTTTCTGCAAAATAGGATAGGGTTGCTTGTTATAGAGAGTGGCGCCTTATTTCCAGAAAGGGGCTTTAAATTTAGAGAACACTTTTTTCTGGAGATCTTGGTAAAGCCTTCCCAGCCATCAGAGAAGCTTCTTGAACCCTGACTCTGACAAAACCCTAGTGATGCCTTAGAACGGAACTTGTTGGATCCCACGCAACGCCCTGGTTTAAAACAGTTTGCAAGACTTCAACAACGAGTTCTGCAAGGCTAAATAGAGTGCTGTTTAGCATCTTGGCTTGCAGTCGTAAGTTTTGGTTTCGGGATTTGTTTCAGTGCGGGTTTCTGTCAGAGGGTAGGGAGCGTTTGGCTCTGTTGTTAGTTGTTTCTGGATTTTTCTCTAGTTCTAGCTTGCTAGCAGGTCTTGGAACTTGAAGCCCTAAGTCAGTATGCTTTGAGAGAGCTCTAGGGTTCCTTTGAACAAGGCACCCCTGATTTTCGGAAGCTCCCGTGACATGGGAGGACCTCGAGATGCTCGAGCTGGCCGGAGACTTGGCCCTCGAAGCCGAGGACGCGGATGCCCTGGAGGCGGGGTTTGGGGTTTAGGGTTTAGGACCTGACAAAGGGGATGGGTCGGTGCATGGTCGTCTTTGAGAAGGGGATGGGCTTTTCATGGGCTTTTCTTACGGAGCTTCAATTAGTTTTTGCTTTCTTTTTGGGGTTCTAGCGGACAAGATTGTAGGTTTGTAGAGCAAAAGAGGACTGCGTTCTTTGTTGAGAAGGATTGTATTGAGCTTTTTAGCGGCTTTAGCACTCGCCATCTGGTCCTTAATATAATACGGCACCTAATATTTAGGGTACCCAAAAAAGGGACCGTAATTTTGACAACTACCCATATTATGCCCTATTACTGTACCCGAAGGCCCCATAGTGGTTCCTTTTGGGGATTACCTTTATAGAATTCTACAACTACTTAAAGGATCATGGGACTTAGTAACTAGGGTTATAATTACGGTAACTGTACTTATAATTACTTATAAGCCCAAATGAGGGACTTATAACCCTACTTGCCAAGTCCCATGATCCTCCAAATAGACCCTAAACCCTACACCCTTATAGTACCCCTATAGATCCCTTAAAAGGGACCCCTATAACCCTACTTACCAAGTCCCATGATCCTTCAACTACCCATCTGATTTCGCTAGTTCGGCCCTGGGGCCCTGGACGAGGCGAGTCGAGTCGAGCAGAGGAGAGGGGAACGCTAAAGGGGAGTTTCAGAACAAATGGGGTGCCAGATTTTGGGGTCCTTTTCATAAGGAGGATCCTACTCTTTAGGGTATGTTGTTTTGGGGGTCCCCCATTTTCGGAAACTCCCAAATCCTAGAATCCTAGAGCACCTAGAAGGCCTACACCCAAAACTTAAACGTTTGTGCAGGCTTGCTATCCCTGTCGCGGCTCGGGCTCTGATGCTAGGCTTGGGGCCAAAGTCTAGGATTTAGGGGTGAGAACGCAGAATCCCGGGAAGGTTTGAGGGTTTTGGCCGTGTGATGCTACATCAAACCCTTACCTTGAGCCTACAGGGAACTCCAGAAAGTTGGAATATGGTTTCAGGGTAGGATACCCTATAATTTACCATAAAGGGCTTAGGATAATCATATTCCAACTTTCTGGATTTTACTTTACAGCCCCAAACCCTACAGATCCTTTGAAAGACGAACCCTTGTCCGGACCCTAGTCCCGAAGCTTCACAGAACCCTGACCCTGCAGAACCTTGAAGGGAGCCCTGAAACCTGAACCCTTAAACTCTAAAACCCTAAACCCTAAAACCCTAAACCCTAGAACCTCAAACTAAACCCTAAAACCCTAAACCCTAAAGCCCTAAACCCTAAAACCCTAAACCCTAAAGCCCTAAACCCTAGAACCTTAAACCCTAAACCCCTAAACCCTAAAACCCTAAACCCACTACCCCGAAGCAAGCTGCAAAGCCGACGCCCCACCCCGCCGCCGCCAGGTGTGGATTCGGCAGGCGAAGGCCCGCAAAAATCTGCCATGAGCGCCGGTTTAGGGTTTAGGGTTTAGGGTTTAGGGTCTAGGGTTTAGGGCTTAGGGTCTAGGGTCTAGGGTCTAGGATTTAGGGTTTAGGGTTTTGCAGAAGATCATGATCTGCCAGTGCCGATGAGTGTGGGCATGTGAGATTTGTCATGTGTGAACGTGGCCCAAGGGTGGCTACGAAGTAAAGCCCTTGAGTTTGACTGTGATGTAAAGCATAGCAATCACAACCGAGATGCAGCAATGTACACCCCAGCGTCTCAGAGATTGCAAACCGCAGTTCACAGCACATGTTGCGTGTTCGGAGAAAACAGGTAGCTCTTCGCGCTCATTCATGGTTGCTTACTGCTGGGCATAAGTCGTTGAGCTGAACCAGAAGTTCACAGAGACTGCAGTGTTGCAGTTTTCTAGGTTATGAGCGCCCAAGATGCTCAAGCTGCGTTACCGAATGGTGTGGGGACGTTGGAGGTGCCTATGCCATCTAGCTCGGTGAGGGCGAAAGCAGAGAATGGAACTGGTCCAGTGGCAAAGCCAAGTGGATCGGTCTCGCAGCAGCATGATCGGGAGATGGGGCCTTCTGAGGCGGCGTCTTCTGGGATGCGGAACATGGATGCTGGGAGGATGCGACCGGTTTTGGAGACCACAGCTAAGGCGGTGCAGGGAGAGCGCAATGTAGTTCTTACGACACCAGACCTGGGTGGGCGATCTGAGCTGGATATGAGCACGCCAGTACCACAAGCTGCGGAGAATGGTGGAGGCTTCACAACACCAAAGTCAGTGGCAAGCGTGAGGACCGTGGTGCAACCTGCATGGCTAGCGGGTGTTGAGGTTCCAAAGTGGGTTTCCAGATTGGGAAACTTCCTGCAGCCGGGTGCGCCGGCCTTGCAAGCGAGCGATTTGGCTCCCAGTCCGTTCCCTGGAGGGAGCCCAGCATACGCCTCACCCCCTCCGGGGGGGCAAGCCTTTCGCCTGAGATCTCCGGCGAGGACAAGGGCGATTCCGTCGGCACCTTCGCCGCCGTCGTCGTCTTCAATACCGGCGGAGGCTATCCAGGCGGAGGTGCAGCGTCAGCTCCAAGGGATCATGGGTCAACTCCGTGAGTTCGGGGATGAGAATCAGCGCTTGAGACATGAACTTGCGGAAGCGCGGGCCCAATTGCGAGTGGATCAAGATCGCAATGGGCAGGAGGAGCATACAATGGTGCAACCCCGGGGATTATTGGGAGAGTTGTCATATGCATCTATGGATCCAGGACTATTACAAGGTCAACCAGTACCTCCAGAACATTACCTCGATTAGACTCTAAAGACCCACGAAGCTTGAGAGTATCGGCAGGACCAGATCGAGGATTACCACAGCATCACCAAGGAGCTCGAGGTGCATCCGAAAGTCAAGGTGATCCAGGCTGGGCTCCTCGAGGGCAGGGTCAAGGTAATGCTGGAGAGTCTGGGTTTCAGTCAAGGCCGGCTGATGATGCTCCGGGACTGCTTCGGTCTTGGTGGGAGGGAAGAGGCCGCAACCCCACACCTCCGCCGCGACAGGAGACACGCGAGTCACCAGGCTCGCCGGTGCTTGATGCATTGGCCAAGGGTGTGCAGCAACTACAAGAACTACAAGTCCAAGCTTTATCTAAGGCAACCCTTAACGCGGCTAGTTCGGATGTGGTGAAGCCGGGCACTATAGCTTTGATGTCTATGCCGGAAGTGAGAACTGGTGCGGATGCGGCAGTAATGTTCCAGGACTGGATTGAAGTCTCGTCTTCGGTGATGGGAGACTTAAGTGAGTCAAGTTCGATCTGGTGGAAAGGGGTCGTGGATTTGGTTCAGTCTACATATGAGCGTTGGCTGGCGGCCTCACCTTTGGAGCGTATTGGAGTAGAACCCCAGGGCAGCGAGCAGTGGACGTCAGGACGATGGCTACGTGTTAACGCAAGGGCTTCTACTATGCTCCTTACATCAATGCCCGAGGACCTTCGAGTGGACATCGTGTCACGAAGATTGACACAGGACTGTGTGCGGATGCTTTTCAGGACGTTCACCTTCTATCAGCCCGGGGGCAGTGCAGAGCGCCAAGATGTGTTGAAGAGACTGCAGAACCCGGGGGACTACGCAGGTGGAGAGTCCTTGGAGGCAGCTTTGAAGGCTGTGAGGGCATGGCCACGTTGGCTAGAGCGGTGCCGTGCAGTGAAAATGGCACCTCCTGATGCGTCGGTGCTGGCACGTGGACTCTTGAACCTGACGGATAAGCACATAAATCTGTCAGCAGACGCAGCATTCAGAACCTCGATGCTGCGGACCACGCTGAGGTTGGATTCGTGTCCATCGACGGACCAAGTCCAGGCGTACCAGCGGCATTTACAGGCGGAGCTTGAGGCTATGATGACGGCCAAGAGCTCTACGGCAACTGGGGTGGCGCTCAAGGCAGTTGAGCCCGTTCTACAACCAAAGGCAAGGGACGCGGGCGCAAAGCCCACTGGCAGTGAGCTGTGCAGGTACTTTGCGAAGGCGGGAGGTTGTCGCCGAGGAGAGAAATGTAGTTACAGCCACAGCATGGTGGGAATGGACAAGGAAACCCGTTCCCGGAAGTGCCTTAAGTGTGGGGCGGAGTCCCACAGGCAGAAAGACTGCCCAGTGGGACGGCCAAATCCCAAGGCCACTGGAGGAACTCCCAAGAGTTTTGCATCCACTACGACACCGACGAGCACTATGGCGACTGTGGCTACTACGAGTACGGGTTCAACGGGAGCGAGTGAGCCGGTACAAGGTACCCCATGGACGCTTGAGACACTTATGCAGGCGGCACAGCAGGTTGTGCAAGCGCAGACTGCGGAGCCGAGTGGAGATACTTCACCAGAAAAGACGCGACCGACCATGAAGGTGTTGAGGGTGAAGGATCTTCGTGTGTGTTCGATGAGGGGAACTACAACGGCTCTTGTGGATTCAGGGGCGACGCACAGTCTGAGGACGGCCAAGTCCCCGGAGGAGTGGATGGAGGCTGAAGAGGTGGCAGTTCAGTTGGCCGGGAGTCACCAACTGACTATGAGACTGTCACGAACCGGTACATTGCTGATGCCGTATCGGGAGAAGGTGATCAAACCCGAAGAGGAAGGCGATGTGAAGGCACAGACAATTGTGCCAATGGGCCAGCTTATCCAAACGCTCGGCTACAGTATGACGTGGACACCAGAAGCGTGCTACTTGACGGCTCCAGATGGCACGCGGTTGCCTATGAGGACGGAATCGGGTTGTCCAGAGATCTCCGAGTTGGAAGCGCTCACGTTGATTGCGAGGTTAGAGGACCGCAAGTTGGACCTTTTGAACAACGAGGTGCTGGCGACAGCAGATAAGCTGAGTGTATCAGCCTTGGCAATGGAGCGTCACTGGAACCACTACCTCTACGACTACGTGTCCAAAGGGAGCTTTGAGTCAGGCCTACGTGCGGTGCGTGATGCGCCGTTCTTTGCTGACCTTCCTGGAGAGTGCCTCTCGGAGTTGATCCCTGCGGCAGGGCTGTGGTCTGGATGGGATATTATGAAGCAAGTGGGCTTCATGTCCAGGCCTCAAAGAAGAAAGTTGTGGTCATCTAAGCGCTGGATTGTCCATGTGTTCGCGGGCACAAAGGGGCACTGGGAGTTTTTCAAGTTGGATCAGAATGATACCAGTGTCATTGAGCTCGATGTCAATCGCTGCGCTGGTCACAATTTGATGAGAAATGAAGTGTGGAGGATGCTACTTTGGGGAGCCCGAGAAGGAAAAGTTGATGTGGTGATGGGAGCTCCCCCAGGCCGCTCTTGTGAATATTCTGGCAAAGGGCAGCGTGACATTAAGGACGTGAAGCTTGTGGCAAGAATGATGTGGCTCTATGTGGTTGCTCAGGTGGGCCGTGAACTCAATGGGTCGGGCTCTACAAAGGATCGAGACGTTGGCTTTGTGTTAGAGTATCCAGAGGGAACTACCCAAGAGGAGCGAGAGACCCAACGGCAACGAGTCGAGGCTGCAGACCAGGAGTACCGAGCTCATGAGCGTGGGGGCCTAGCGTCATGGTCCCAAACGGCATCCTACTGGGAAAGTGTACAGCGACCACGTTGGGAGGAGTTCGCGGGTGTCCATACACTCGATGCGAAGGCTAGTTTCTGGGACACAAGATTGTGGAAAAGTTTTCAGCGTGAAGGAGAACTGCGCACGGTATCCTTTGATCAAGGGGCAATGGGCGGAGCTACGAGGAATCGGACTACGTTGGGAACAAACTTGAACAATCTGATGTCACTAGATGGTGTTCGGGTACCTGAAGGTGATCCTCTTCCAGATCGTGGTGAGCATGATCACGTGTGGGCTCCAGGACTGGTGCGTGCATTGGTGGTTGCGTTGAGTTTTTGGGACGGGGATCCTCGATGCGTTCCTCGGATGTGTGCTATGACACAAGCACAGTGGAAGGAGCATGTGGATTCGAACCATGCTACGTATAGGAAAGATTGTGCAACTTGCGTGATGGGCAGAGGCCTGGGAAGACAGCACCGCCGTGTACATCATCCTGAAGCTTACGTGTTGACTGCAGACATGGCAGGACCGTTGAGTCCGGGATTGGATTCGACATCAAAAGGAGCTATGGGTAAAAACCTCAAGTACCTGTTGGTTGCGAAATATATGGTGCCTAAGGAGTTCATCGCTAACTATTCAGACGCTGAACCACCAGGTGATCATGGTGTACCAGCAGGAGAACCTGAACCCAGTGATAAGGTTGAGGAGTTCTTCGCCGAATCAAAAGATCAGGAGGAGGTCCCAGCAGCCACCGTACAGTTGGTCCCAGAAGAGGTTCCGGATGGAGAAGAACTAGACTATGAACCCTCTGAACCAGAAGGCCCGGAGGATGAGAGCCGCGAACACGATGGTGACGATCAGGAAGAACCCGGAGGGCAGGACACAGTGATGGTGGGTGGAGAATGTCATCCTCCAGAAATGACTTTCCTTACATTTGCAGTAGCCCTACCCAACAATCAGTCCAACTCCGTGAGAAGAGCACTTCAAGATATCGTGCTGTATTTGCAGATGCATGGGCTGCCAGTGTATCGTTTCCACGGGGACAAGGGCGAATTCTTCAATCACCAGTTCAGGTCGTGGCTACGTGACCAAGGGGTGTTTGGGACATGGTCAGGACCAAGTGTGCCACAAAGCAACGGGCATGCAGAAAGTACAGTGCGATGGATAAAAGACAGAACACGGACGTTCCTGAAAGCGGCGTCGTTGCCAGTAAGGTTGTGGCCAGTAGCGGCTGCCATGGTTGCAGCAGAGCAGCGGGGCAAGGTGCTAGGATGGCAATCACGCCTAGCAGCACCTTTTGGTGCGCCAGTCTACCTCCGGAAAAAGGCCTTCGACAAGGCAGGACCACTTCGAAGAGAACACGGTCTTGAGAGCAAGTGGACAGTGGGAAAGTACGTGGGACTGAGCACCATTGTCCATAATGGCCACCTTGTGTACGTTGAGGCCCAAGAGGGCGAGCGGGAGAAGTTCCTACATACTTTGCATGTGAAGGCAGGCTTAACAGAGCCTGGTGGTCCAGTCGACACGTACCGGGCAGATGAACCACCAAAGCCTAGAAGGAGAGTTGTGGAGAAGACTCACCCTAGTGGGGTTGAGATGCGGGCGCTGGCCAAGAACCCGGAGGAGCTCTACAAGCTGATCAAAGGGAGGTCGTTAACTCTCCTGAGCAATTGGTGCACTTTGGCAGCGCTGGAGTTAGTTGAGCAGTTGGCCAAAAAGGGATTCTTTGATGCCAAGAAGTTCGGTGTGTATCGACATGGAGGCATTGTGGGATGGTTGGACGGCGTGAGGGAATTCCCAGAGCTGACCCAGGTGATGACTAGGTTGGTTGTTGAACTGGAGCCCGAGGCAGTGTTCACGTCTGTGATGGTTTCCTATAATGCCCAACGGGAAATGCATAAGGACTTCAACAACGATTACCAGACCCAGAACTATGTGATCCCAGTTGTCTGTCCTGATCGTGGAGGTGAACTATGGGTGGAGCTGAAGTCTGGTGATGTGCTTCAAGGAGTAATTGAAGAACGTGAAGTGTCGACCAAGAAAATGTATGGTCAACTAATGCCTCTGGAACCTGGTCATTGTCTAAAGTTTGGCCCACAGAGACACCATGAAGTGGCACCGTGGGAAGGAGTTCGAATTGCCCTGATTGCCTACACGCCAGATTGCCTTGGGAAGTTGTCACAAGAAGATCTAGAGGTGCTACACGATCATGGCTTTCCTATACCACTGTCACAACTTCCGGAGTATCATGGGGATCTACGTGAACAAAAACCACAGATACAGGCCATGAAGGTTGATGAGGACGCCGATGGTGGGTCAATGGAGTCCGAATGGTCAATGTATTTGGGCATTGAGGAAGGCATGGTGAAGATTGCTGATTCGGAGGATGCTCAGGTAAAAAGGCCAAGGATCCAGAAAACCGAGGGACTTACGCAGAGAACATTGAGGTTGTCCTGGCAAACTTGAAGGCCCCTTTGGATGTGACATATAATATCAAGCCGGAGGAGGTGTATGCCAACCTGGAGAAGTGGAGACCTGCGATTGAAAAGGAGGTGAAGGGCCTTGAGATAGGAATACAGCGTCTCCATCCAGGGACAGACAGCAGAAGGGAGTGGTTGAATACTCCTGGCGTTCAGAGGCTTCCTATGAAGTTCGTGTTTACCGTGAAGCCAAACGACCAGGCCAAGCCAGAAGACCGTGGAACATGGTTCAAAAGAAAAGCGAGGCTCGTTATCTGTGGTAACATGGCAATGAGTGAAGTGCTACAGCTTTATGCAGAGACGGCGCCCGCGGAAGCAGTCAGATCGGCACTTGTTTTGACGTGCAAGAACAGGTGGATGATAGGGATTCTGGACATCACTGCTGCCTTCTTGAAGACTCCTCTGGGAAGAAGAAAGGGAGACCCTATTGTGGTTGCACAGCCTCCGCGACTATTAGAGCTGATGGGCATCACTGTGAAGTTCGAACTTTGGGCTTTGTTGAGGGCGTTATATGGTTTACGGGAGGCACCGATGTTGTGGTGTAATTTCCGAGATGAGACTATGAGGTCTTTGCCGGCTCCGCGTGGGTTGAGATGGCAACAAGGTCGAGCTATCACATCGTGGTGGACTATGAGAGATAGTTGTGGGAAGGTGTGCGCAGTAATAGTCGTGTACGTGGATGATTACCTCATATGTGGACCGAGGGACATTGTCATGGAAATCAGCGACATTATTCAGCGTGTGTGGGATACGACCGAGCTTACGTTCTTGGGTCCGGGAAGCGATGTGAGGTTCTTGGGAATGGAGTTACGTCGTGAGTCAGAGACCTCGGAGGAGATCTATGTGCTACAGCAAGGCTACATTCAAGAGCTACTTCGTCTTCATGAAGTGAAGAGCACCCACCGCGACAAAGTACCAATCACCAAGGATTTGGCTACCGTACCAGATAAAGAAGAAGATCATGATGAAGAGATGGTTCGCAGAGCTCAGCAGATCACTGGTGAAGTGTTATGGGTGGCTCAGAGGACACGTCCGGATGTATCCTACACGACTTCCATGATGGCATCAATGTGTTCCAAATTTCCAAGACAGGTGTTGCAAATCGGGTTCAAAACACTTGGTTACTTGCAACGGACCATGGATTATGCCCTGGTGATAAAATGGGAAGAAAAGGGGCTTGTCATGTTTTGTGACGCGGCCTACGCACCACAAGGACTACGATCTCATGGCGGATGGGTTGTTACCTACGGGGGAACTCCAGTGGTGTGGAGGAGCGGGAAGCAGAGCATGATCACGCTCTCTACAGCGGAGGCAGAGTTGTTAGCGATGCTCGATGGGGCCGTGGCGATGAAGGGTGTGGAGGCGATTCTCTCAGATGCAGGCGAGCAAGTGATGTTTCGTCAAATTGCATCGGACAGTACGTCAGCCTTGAGTATTTCGGGTGGAACAAGTTCGTGGAGGACAAGACACCTAAGAATAAAAGCAGGGTGGTTGCAGGAACAACTGGCACAAGGGCTGCTGGAAACGGTGCATTGCCCGGGAGAACGACAACCAGCTGATCTACTAACAAAGCCGCTCTCATCAGCAAGAACAGATGATCTACTACGCTGGTGGAAAGTGAAAGAGTATGATGCAAAAGTGGTGTGTTCGTTGTCAGTACCTACGGTGTCCACTAGGTTGCTGGTTGCCATGGTTTGCTGCATTCTTATGGTGTCCGTTCAGGCCGCAGAAGAAGAAGAAGATCGACCCCGTGCAAGACGAGGACAAGGATTGCAGGTCGATTGGGATTTGGCCGGAGTTATGATGGTCCTGCTCATGCTACTCGGGGGACTCATGGTGTGGGAGGCCGTACGTTGGTGCTGTTTGGAGTTCTACTACGAGTGGACGCCGGGGTCTAGTGCGAGAAAGTTGAGACGACTGAGGAAGCTTCAGCAAGCAACTACTACGGCCATTGAGCAAGAGCTGTTGAGGTTGCAGTCGGAGGGTGATGGACTACGGGTATTGCAACCATCATCATCTTCGTCAGGGAGATCAACTTACCCCAGTGAACCTCTGTCGCAACAGAGGGAAGAGGCGCAACCCTCTACGAGCCAGTCAGGCTCTAGGGAGCATGAGTTGAGGAGAAGGTCGGTAACCCCAAGACTAAGAACACCAACTCCACCACGAAGGTTGACCTCACCCAGAACTACCTCAAGCCCGTGGACGCCTGGAACAAATCATGATGTACCTCTAGGTGAACTTCATCGTGTATGTGAAGACGTGTGCAAGTTGATGACGTGTGAATGCCTAAAGGAAGGGCTGAGGACAGAAGGGTTGCAAGTATCTGGTCTGAAGGAAGATTTAGCCCGGCGACTTGGTGCTCGGCTAGCAGAACTAGCTGGAAGTCCTCAGAGTCCAACAGTTCGACAGTGGAAATATGTTTTGTGGCTATGGCGCCATAAAGATTTACAAGGTCGTCATGTTTTGCACTACTACGAAGTGAACAATAAAGAGCGTACATCGGCCCTGATCCATCAGTGGAATCGCTGACAAACATTCAGGCGAACCGGACGGTATGCCTGAGGAGGAGTGCAGAAGATCATGATCTGCCAGTGCCGATGAGTGTGGGCATGTGAGATTTGTCATGTGTGAACGTGGCCCAAGGGTGGCTACGAAGTAAAGCCTTTGAGTTTGACTGTGATGTAAAGCATAGCAATCACAACCGAGATGCAGCAATGTACACCCCAGCGTCTCAGAGATTGCAAACCGCAGTTCACAGCACATGTTGCGTGTTCGGAGAAAACAGGTAGCTCTTCGCGCTCATTCATGGTTGCTTACTGCTGGGCATAAGTCGTTGAGCTGAACCAGAAGTTCACAGAGACTGCAGTGTTGCAGTTTTCTAGGTTTAGGGTCTGGGGTTTAGGGTTTAGGGTTTAGGGTTTAGGGCAATGCAGGGCTTAGGAATCAGGGTTTCGCAAGCCCGAAGAATTACACAGGGTTTTGGGGTATATTGCATCGTGATTACATGGTGGGTTTTAGGGGGATCAGGAGCCCTAAAGTGTAAACCATGGGTTTTGGGCTTCAGGGTTCAGTGGTAAGTCCCACATCGAAGAAGCAGCAAGCCCAAAAGTTAAAGCATCTGTGATCTATCTCGTTTAGACATATACTTTTTTCCGGGGCCCTCCGCCCTAAATCCAAAGCCAGCAGCTACCCAAAGCAAGCAACAATGCCAAATACAAGCCACCCAGCCGACACAAATTTAGCGAACGCCCCTAACCCTAAACCACACAACAATCTTGGTTCGCCCCGCCCCTCACCACTCCCACACGATCTGGACCCCGCATATAGAGCCCTGCGGATCGCGAAGGCCGCTCAGCTGCCTTCCGAGAAGCTGCGAACCAAAGAGGCCGTTGGAGACACCAAACTTCGTTTAGGGTTTAGGGTTGGGTGGTTTAGGGTCCGGGGTTTGGGCTTTAGGGCTCAAGCTTTGGAGGTTAGGGTTTACGGTTTGGGGTTTAGGAGGGTTTGGGGAGCATAGTTGTGAAAGGGTTTTGCATTTTTTTAAAATTGTTATCGGGGCTGAGTACGGTTTCGGATACCTCAAAGTTAGAGCGTATTTCTTGGCTTAAGCGGTTTTGTATGTAGCCTCTTTAGCCTTCACAGCTTCATGTCAGCGTTGTGGGTCAAGATCGAAGCTTCGGGTGCCAAGCAAGTTTTGGTAGGAGCAAGAGTGTAGGGTTGGGAGTTTTAGCTCAGGGGTTCACGAAAGAGCCGATGTTTCTGAACCATTGAGCTTTCACAGCACTTTTGTGTTTTTCGGATTATGCAAATTGGGATCAAGGGCATTCCTTTCAGGTTCGGCTTTCTTGAGATGGATTTCAGAACGGGTCGTAGCATAGAGCTTTGAGGGTTTAGGGTGGAGTGCGGTTCGAGTTTCGGAGTTCGAGCTCTACCCCGTCGGTTTAGGAAGGGGGAGTTGCTGTGCTTTCGAATTCTCCCCTTCTTGGTGCCCGGGTAGATATGGCACGCTAATCCTCCAAACCGAATTCTCAGTGTTAAGATACTACTATGTAAGAAGTTTGGAATAACACAAAGGAAACCAAAACCCTGACAATTAATGATCGCAGAACGAAATTCAGATCCAGACCTCCTTAGTGCACTGTTGAAACCCTCTAACAAGGCGCATAGCCAGGGACGCTAAACCCTGAAACTAAGCCTTAAAGCTTCAACCCCCAAAACCTACGCCCGAAATCCTAGAACCTTCAGCGCTAAATCCTCAAGCCCCTAAGAGCTAAACCCTATAGACCCTAAACCCCAAACCCTAACGTAGGAACCTCATTAGGGCCTTTATTGGAGTTCCTTGCATGAATCCCATGACTTTTGGGATTTTTGGGCCCAGGGTTTTTTAAATCAGGTTCCTGATTACACTAAACCCGAAAACCCTGCATGCCCTATAAATCCCTAAACCCCAAACCCACAAGCCCCTGAACCCTAAACCCGGAACCCCAAACCCCAAACCCTAAACCCTAAAGCCCAAACTCCAAACCCTAAACCCTAAACTCTAAACCCTAAACCCTAAACCCCAAACCCTAAGCCCCAAACCCACAGGCCCCTGAACCCGTGAACCCCAAACCCTAACGCCCACCAGGAGCTCCTCGCGTCTTTGCGCCTGAAGCGGCAGCAAGCGGAACTCCGGGAGGCGCGGTCTCCGGCTCTGCGAGTTTGTTCTAGGCTTCCCTTTTAAGGGCTCACCTAGGCTTTGTTGGGTTGCAAAGGAGTTTGATAGGGCTTCATAGGGGGTTGTGTAGGATTTTATACAAGTGTTGTAGGGCTTTAAAGTAAAATTATGGAGTTCTAACGGGCTTTCAACGGGCCTTCGCAGGGCTTAGGGGCTTGGGATTCAGGGAGATGAAACGTAGGTGAGGGTTTTGTCACATGCGGATTTTGAAGGGTTTTGCGATTAGATCTTGAGAAGGTTCGTGTTCGTCTTTGAATCGGAGCAGGTGAGATCGGTTTCGAGGGTTGGCTCGGCCTTAGGAACTTGAAAGCTCTTAAGCAGCTTTCTGGAATCAACGCAAACAATCGCCATAACAAAGGCCCCAAAGCCACCCAACCCCCCGCGAGCCCAGGGTGCCGCCAAGAGATTCGAGGGCGCGCTGCAGGGCGAGGAGCGTGGGCCAGGGAAGCTTTGTTTGTAGATGCCAGCGTTCCTGTAAATTATCTTTCCTGGTGTTTTTACTATGTTCTCGCGGCAAATTTGTTTTTTTCGTAGAGCAGGAATATGGGTTCCCTCCAGACCAAAAGGGCAAATCGCAAACCAAAAACCTGCAGCCCCATCCCAGAAGTGTAGGAGTCTCCGACCTGATCCGCCTCACCCCTGAGATCCTAACCCCATATCTCAACTCCATGTGGGTAGTTGTCAAAATTAAGGTCCCACTTTGGGTACCGTACTGAGATTGACGAAAGTGCCACCAGGCTCGTTCGACTCGCTTCTCTGACCGACAGATGGCCGTGAATAATAGGGACCCAAAGAAGGACCATAATTTTGACAACCACCTATGTGAGTCCGCGAAGCCCAGAGCTTTACTTCCTCTCACTGCCTAAACTCCCTACATCTGTAGGCTTCGCGCCGTCAGGGCTCCGGCTCTAAGGTTTACACCGAGGTGTAGGGCCGGAGACTGCAAAATCATTTTAAGTCTGGTGAGGCTATGGATGAGGATTTCCCCACCTTGTCGCGTCGCACGGTAATGTTCAGGTCATCTTGCAGACAGTCCATTATCATGGGGCCAGACCCCCTCACCGAGAAGAGGTTGACTTCTCGACTGAGAGCCAGGCGAAGTCATTGGCTTGACGCACGGGAAAGGTACTGCCAGTTTGCGCCGTGCCACAAAGAAGATTGGAGAGTGTGTGAAGAGAGGGAGGGACTGTTTCCCTGATTGTAGGTGACGTACATGAGCCATACTCTAAGCCATATGGGTGGTTGTCAAACTATGGGCCCTTTTTTGGGTACCCTAAATATTAGGTGCCGTACTTAAGAACCCAAAAAGGGACCCTAATTTTGACAAGCACCCCTCTGGCGACGGGGATCTTGCAGGTATCTTCGGTGTAGGGTTTAGGGTTTAGGGTTAGAATCCTATAATGGTGACTATAAGGATTATATTAGGGCCTTAATTGTATTCCTATTTTACCACTATTACGGGGTGGGGGCCTCTTCTAAGTTTAGGGTTTGAGCTTCCCAAGTTGCCAAAGCAAGAGGACGAGTGTGATGCAGTGAAGCATCCGGGGCCCGAGGATTGCATGGCAGAGACGCAGGGCCCAGAGACCCCAATATCCCTTAATTAAGGAATATTCTTCAAATCATATTAGGGATCCTAGTATATTTTCAGGTATATTCCTCAATTAAGGGATATTGGAGTCTCTGGGGGCATACTCCTTACTTTGTATTGAGCATTCTCCATAAGGGACCCTTACACAAGGCATGTTGACATCGTGAATGTTCATGCATGCACTGAGACAGTTATTAGAATACCTTATGTCGCAACACCCTTTGACAAGGGGCCTTTGACTAAGGGATATTGAAGTCCAGTCAACATTCAAACGTTTGAAGTTTACAAATCCCCAACGCCCGTAAGGACTAAACCCAGGCACTCTGCACAACTCTAAGCCAACAAGGCAATATCCACAAACCCCAAAAGACCAAGGCCCAGACACTCTAAACCCTAAACCCTAAACCCCTAAACCCTAAACCCAGACACTGTTGCGCCGTGAACCTTTGTCCGCTTATAGAGAGTTTTCATAGCAACAAAAGCATTTCAAGTCCTGAGAAGCAATAACCACGAATATTGTCCCCATTTAGTCCCAACGCAAGTTTCGTACAAGACACCTTAACACTGCATTCTAACTACCTTGAACCTAGATTCTACAAGCTTTATGGATCCCTCAGAAGGAACCCAAAACCCAAAAACTCTGTTCTAAGTTGGATACTGCACCCACTCTGCAACAGTTGGATAATATGTATGATCTACAGCCATATATAGCCCTTGGTATGACCTCTCATATAGACTGTTACAGGGGGGGCCTTGTTATTCTAATGACCGAGGCCTTGCATATCCCTTACAGAAAGCTGCACGGGAACGCTAAACCCTACACCCTAAGCTCTGGTCGCTTGAAGTTTATATCTTTTGACTCTACTATATTATTATGATATAGTTATGTTCTGGAACCCTGCTGTAAGGCCCTACTGTTGATGATATAAATCCTGCATTGCCTTAAGGACCCTCAACTATGGGAATTATGGTATATTCCTTATTATGGGTACTGCAGGATCTATATCATCAACCCTAAACCCTAAAACCTAAAGCCCCATAGATCCCTTACAGGAACCCCTTAAAGGTACCCCTATAAATCCCTTTGGTTCAACCGTAGTCCGAAGATGAAGCGGAGGACCCGCGCGAGCTCCAGTCAGCCCTCGAGGCCGCCGCCAAGGCCGGGATTTGACTTGGGAGCAGGGCCCCTTTAGGGTGTTGCGGGTTTAGGGCTTCGAGGGTATCTTAGGGGTTTTAGGGCTTTGAGTGTATCTTAGGGGGTTTAGGGGGTTGTTAAGGGGTTGTGTAGGGGTTCACAAGGGTGTTTAGGAATTTTCTTGCAGGGTTGTAGAAGGGGTTGGATAGAGGTTTATGCTTCAGGGGTTTAGGGTTTGGGGCTGTTTGGTTTGGGGTGGCTTTAGGGCCTTGGGGGGTTCCGTGCTTTGGGGTAGGACGTAAACCCGAAAGGCTAAACCCCCAAATCCTAAATCCCCCCCAGACGAGAGGAGAGGAGACCTATGCAGATCCGATGGAAGCTTACAAGCTCCCAGGACCCCTCAAGAACGTCGTTTCGGGTTCTGGAGGGTTTCGGGGTGAGGGTTGAGGAGTTAGGTTTAAGATTTGGCCGTTCCAGCTTTCAAGAGGCTGCTGCGCTGCCTCCTTCCGCGACCGCGCGGGCCGAGGAGAGATTGGCAGAGCTGCATCAGCAGGAGGCCTTATGGGGGTTTTGGGGATGTTTTGCTGGATTTTGAAGGTAAAGTTAAAGCGTAACAACTTTGCATTTGCATTCATTTGACAGCTTCTGTTAAACCTACCTTTTTTTGTTGCCGGGTGTTGCAAGTTTGCAGTAGGGGTTACCTCCAGGGTATGCCCGAGACCTCGGAATGATGCGAGGCTCCTGCAGGTTCAGGTGGAGTCTGTTGTGAACAATGCTGTTCTTGCGGGTTGCTCTTTGGGAGACAGGCTTATGAGCATCATGATCTTGGAAATTGGGGTGTTAGGCTTTCGGGTTTAAGGCAATGTTTTTTCTTTAGTTTTGTGTTGCTCAGCGTTGGGGAGATGTACAGAAATTGAGACACGTAGTTCCGGGTATGCTGCGCAAGACGATGGTTGCCGGTGTCATGCATGCTCTTGCTGCTCTTGCCCTGAGCACTGGACCTGTAAGACCTTGGATTCTAGCTCCGCGCGGTTTCGGTTACGAGTGATGATGGTGATTGGCATGGTGGTGGTGGCAGTGATCGTGCTCAAGAAGAGCTGGTCCGCTCTAGGGGTCCTCGGAAAGCTCTTTTTGATAGTCTGAGTGCTTGAAGTTTTTTTGGGTGCGAAGTTCCAAGGCCAGGATAGTTTGGGAGTTCAGGATCAGGGACCGTCTTGGTGCATGGTGATGCAGCGGTACCAGCGGAATGATCCGAAACTAAGCGACACCTTCCCAAGCCTTCACGCTTAAACCTCGAATCCTGCAAAGTCTAAACAGCACCAGACACCCGGAAGCCTATATATTTAAACCACAAACCTCACATTCCTAAATCCCCAAAGCTCCGGCCCGGATCCACAGCCCGAAGCTGTGCCTGCTGCAATCTCCGTGTCTATGCCTCCTCTGGCTCGAAGAAGCTCGTGCTGCCAAGACGGCGTCGCGAGCTGTAGCTCAGCCCAAAACCCCCTAGGCTTATCTAGGGGGTTACTTTAAGGATCCCTTAAAAGATCCCTTAAGGGATACCGTAAGAGTCAAGATCTGCGCTGTGGGGCCCTGGCCATGCGATGCTTCGAGGGCCTCAGTCGGCTGCGGGGCCCTTCGTGGCGGCCCCGGGATGTGTTTTAGCATGGGAGTTTCCGAAAAACAGGGGTACTTGATTTAGGGGTCCCTATTTAGGGTGCTATATTAGGGTCCCTATTCTCGGAAACTCCCATATTGAAAAGTAATTGACAGATTGACAATCAGAATATGACTGCGAGTAAAGATAAGCAATAGCAATCGTAATGCTAATTGCAATAATCACGTTAATTGTAGCAAGGCTAATACTAATGAAGCCATTCTGGGGTTTAGCTGAGGTTTATGGGGCTAGGGGTTTACGGTTTTTGGTTTAGGGCTTAGGGTTTCGGGTGAGTGCTGCAACTCGACCCCGTTCTCATAATCGATAAACGTCTGTGGCTTGTATGAAACCTGCTGGATTCATGAGCCCATGCTGCAAGCTAGCACTTTATCCACGTCGAGATGCGCACTGTAAGGGCCTGACTAGCTTCATATCACGATCCTGCAAGCTAGCAGAAAGACTTGAACCACCCTGAGAAGCCAAGAGCTCAAAATCAATAAATCGAGCATCGTCAAAGACGGTGGTCGTCTCTACTTCTCCTTGATTTGAATGCAAAGCTCGTCTGGAGCGGTAAGGGGTGGCTCAACTCATTGGGAAACGTCTCGAGGAGCATCGTGCCGATGACAAAGCTCGACTCCAAATGGCGTAAAGCCTTGCTTGGTGTAGCAGGCAGGCCCTCCGCGCGCAGCATGAGCAAGAAGATGATCTGAAGGAGGCGACTGAACGATTCCTAATGCTTCCTGCACGGGAATGAAGCCCATCTCCGGTACCATGGACGTGGTGGAGAAACATGAGGATCTCCTGGGCTGTCCGTTAAGGTGAGTTTAGGGTTGAGTGACTTTTGGTTGTAGGAGCGGGCACACATCCATGCAGCCCAGGCGTGGTGCCATCCAGGCCGCAGATCTCAAGATATTGCAGTCATGGAGGCTAAGCAACTCCCTAAGAGCTACACAGGCTCCAAGACAGTATGTTCGTACTCGTGCGACAGAGCACCGCGCTCGTTGACAGTGCCTGGAAAGTCGGCGGAATCGCTGACATGCAGGGCTTGATGTCCCATGAACTATCGGGCATGTAGGCTCCGTGGTCCAGAGATAATTATGGGCCTAATTGTTGAGAATGGATGTTTGGAATTGTCACTTTTGGCTTTGGGGCTTCAGTGCTTCGTTTAGTTGTTGCATTATGGGAAGCTCAAGGAAACTCCAGCTTTTGGTTTTTGAGTTGAAGTATGGGCCTGAGTTTGGGGGTTCCTTATTATAGTCATATTAGAATGGGCCCCAAAGCCCTTTCTAACTATTAAGGCCCGTATAGTCCCCTTTTTGGGGAGGCCAGGGCTAAAGCTTCGGGAGTTTCGGGGTTTCAGCGGTTGTGATTATAGGGTTCCCCGAATCCAACTGTCAGTGCGCAGTCCTGAATCCTTAAAGCCGAAGTCCGCCAGTGGGCAGACACCCAAAGCGCGTAAATCCGTGCGAGCTTCGCAAGGTTTAGGGTTTAGGGTTTAGGGTTTAGGGTTTAGTAGCAGGGACTGGGGGAAGGGATCATGGAGACGATCATTGGGGATTATATAGGGACTACTATAGGCATCCATTCCCCCATTCCCTAGTAAGCACCAGTCAGAACAGGCATCCTGACTGCCGGCTGATTTGGCACCGCCAGGCGGGTGGATCATGCAATTAGGGCTCAGATCGATCATTATTATGTTTTATGTGGAGCCGGTATCCCTTGAAGCCCTACACGTTAAGTGTTTGAACCTTATAAACCATACACCCCAAGAGCTCAAGTCCTAAACTCTTCGACCCTACAAAGCGGTCAGATGCACAGACTCCAGGTCAGAGTTTGGGGTTTTGGGCTTGGTGCTTGCAGTTTGACCTTGCGGTCCCCTCTTCGAGGGGGTAGGGTGCAGTATAGGGGCCGCAAAAATTACCAATACTAGTTTGGTGTTTCCTTACTGTAATTTTTGGTATACTGGGCCCCAAAACCCTATTCTAAATTTTTAAGGCCCCTATATCATAGAACCCCATTATAGGTCCCTTATAGTAGCCCTTATAGACCCCTTTAAAGGAACCCTATCCTAACTCTTAAGGCCCCTATATTGGGGACTTCAGATTTGGGGTCTCAGGTTTGGGAGACTCGTCTCCAAGCTCTCGGCTTGGTCCCTGTGTCTCAAGAAGAACCATATAACGCTATATATAGAGGTTTGGGTTTAGGGTTTAGGGTTTAGGGGGGGCCTTAATAATTACCTACATTGTTTTTTTGGGGGGGTTCCTTATTATAGTCATATTAGAATGGGCCCCAAAGCCCTTTCTAATTATTAAGGCCCGTATATTACCCTTTTTGGGGAGGCCAGGCAGCTCAGAACCAATCTGCAGCAATAAGTCTGATGTCCATTTATTCAGGCCGCGACACGATCATCCCATGAACTGCGGCTATGTCCGGGGGAGCCCTTGAGCCCGAAAGCTCGAAATAGAAATAATTACATATATATATATATATATGCTCACCCCCCCCCGTTGACAGACCATGCCCTTGTGATAGTGTACTCTCCTTCGGTGACTAGGCTGATATATTGTATCTAAACACACCACACATGACGACAATCTGTAAAGCAAATCCTTTACAGTACATATACCAAGTATACTTTTAACATGCCATCTACTGAGGACGCATGGACCAGGCGCGCGACACGTGAGTTATGAGTTTTGTGGTAGCATTGATATAGGATGAGTATGAATATCAATATTGGTATTAGTATTAGTACCAGCAATAGTATTAGTGTTTACTGTAAATATATATATATATATATGTATATATGTATATATCGACAGTAGTAAGTATACATTAATGTTAGTGCTCATCTTCGTTTTAGTCTTAGTGTTAGTGCCAGTGTCAATGCCAGTAATAGTACCACTGCTAGTATTAGTATCAGTCTTCATGCTGGGTTTAATATCAGTTAATAATGGCAGAGGTACCAATGTTGGTATCAAAATTAGAGTTGGTTTCGATATGTTACTATTCTGATAGTTTCGTATATCAGCAGGTTAGTATATCAATACATTGATGTGTTCGAGAGGCAACATATTTGTATACTTGCATATTCGTAGATTTAATACTTTAGTACAACTGATGCATGAGTAAACTAGTATATTGCTGTATTAATATATTAGTATATTAACATACCTGTATATTCGTACATTAGTGTATTAGTATACTAGTATATGCAATATACGTGTATTGTCTAAAGATTTATAAGTATATCAGTATGTTGTCATATTAGTACACTAACCTGCCATGTCGGTATACTTGCATATTACAGTAGTCGTATACTAGTATAGTAGCATACTAGTATAATAGCATACTAGTATAGTATATTCACACATTAACAAGTAGTGTATTGTTACACTGGCATATGGGTATATGCTTGTCCTAAAACATCAGTACATGAATGCATTGATACATATCAGCATTTTAAGATAATGGTATGTGTTCTGGTGTGCATTAGCATATGCACGTGTCTTTTGTAATGGTATTAGTCTTCACATCAGTATGAATATGACTATTGGTATTCGTAGGAGTATTAATGTTAATATTCGTATTAGGACTATCCACAGTCGCATTAGCCTTAGTATAAGTGTTTATAATGGTTTCATACTGGCATTATCTTGAATATTCAACAAGTTATCAATGTCAGTATTAGTATTGGTGACAGCATTACTGTTAACAGCATAAAAGTATACGCAGTAGTATCCGTAGGAGTATCAATACTTATGTAAATCTTGGTGTTGGTATAAACAGTGTAATTGGTATTAGTAATAGTGCTAGTGCTAGTGCTAATATTAAAATGAGGTTATGTATTCGCATGAACGTTTGTCTTATATTACTCTTGATTACATGAAAATACTAACAGATAAATACACGCATGAGCTAATGTATTTGTACTTTAATATAGATGTATGTATATTTATGTACATTGGTATATGCAGGTGTGTATTAGTATTGGTATTAAAATACACTACTACCAATATGGGCATAATTATTGATATGCGTAGGAGTATGAACGTCAGTATTAATCATTATTAGTATTTGTATGGTGCCTATTCGTATTGGCTTAAAAAGTGTAAATATTAGTGTTAATGCTGGTATTGGCTTGGGCAGTCAGCAAATGATCAATGTCAGTATTAATATTGGTAACAGTATTCGTAGGAGTACCAATTTAAAAAAAGTATATATAAACACTGGCAATCGTCTAAACAGACGTTGCCTTTGCAAGTGAGTCGTAGTGCATGGTCTGTCATCCGATGGGTCACAATCAACCCATTGAAAATCAATTCCAGCAGTTCCAAAATTTCCGAAATTTGCGAAATTTCCGAAATTTCCGAAATTTGCGAAATTTCCGAAATTTCCAAAATTTCCTAAATTTCCGACATTTCCCAAATTTCCAAAATTTCAGAAATTTCCAAAATTTCAGAAATTTCAAAAATTTCCAAAATTTCCGAATTCCAAAATTTCCAAAACGGCCCGACCTAGTCAACAGGATTTTTCCAAAACATATTTTTGGAAATTTTGGAAATTTTGGAATTTTCGGAAATTTCGGAAATTTCGGAAATTTTGGAAATTTTGGATATTTTGGAAATTTTGGAAATTTTGGAAATCCGGAAAGTTAGGGGAGAGAATTTTGGAAATTTTGGAAATTTTGGAATTGAGTTTTTGAAAGCTGAGTGCCCCCTCCCCCCGATCACAGACCATGCGCTACGACTGAGTTGAAAGGGCATGGTCTGCCAACGGGGGGGGGTGACCATATATATATATACACACACACACACATACCTCCCTATCTACCTATAGACTTACCTACGTACCACCTGCGTACATACATACATGCACACATACATACACATATACGTAAATATATACACATATATACATATACATATGTATGCATATATGTATACATGTCTGTATATATATATATATAGAGGTTTGTTTATATATATATATACATATATATATACACACATGTGCAAAAAGGTAAAAAGGTTTAAGGCATGTAGGGTATTATAGGGCTTTACACAAGGTTTATGCTCAAGCGGCGTTTACAAGGGGCTCCAGATAAGCTTGTTCAATTGGTTTAGGGTCAGGACCTTATCGAGGCTTTTTGAAGGATTCAGTTCTTTACGGTTTATATGAGGCAGGATTTATATTCGGTTTGTGGTTTGTTGCGGTTGTTTGTGGTGGTGGTGGGCAGCCCTTTTCCTGCCGTTCCTTGCGAGTGCAACATTTGGCAGCTCAAGGGTTGAAGATGCAGAGGGCACAGACATCAATATGTGTACAAGTATGTATGTATTGTATGGTATGGTTTTGTACTGTATTGTATTATATGTACGTAGGTATGTAGGTACGTAGGTGCGTAGGTACGTCTGCCTGACTGACTGACTGACTGACTGACTGTCCGCCTGGCTGTCTGTCTGTTTGTCTGTCTGTCTGTGTGTAAGTTTGCGTATGTCAGAAGCTGCCCCCACCCCGTAATAGTGACTATAAGGATTATAATAGGGCCCTATTATATTCCCATTATACCACTATTACAGGGTGGGGCAGCTTCTAATGTGTATGTGTATATGGCAGGTTGGAGCTTCCGACAGCAAGGTGGTTCTGGCCACGCAGCTCTCGTCGGACCACCTGGCAACATTAGGGTTCTTTCTGGGTTTAAGGTGTAGGGTTTCGGTTTTAGGGCTTCGGGCTTTGGGGTTTGGGGACTTGAGTTTGTGGTTCCAGGGCTCAGGGTTTCGGGTTTCAGGTCGATGCCACAAGCCTATCCTCGTCTGAGGCTTGATGCAAACCTTCCGAGGCACCCTTTGGAGTGTATGGTTTGCAGGGTTTAGGGTTTAGTCCCCACGTCTATGGAAGCGGTCCACAGAACAAAAAATCAAAATTCCAGCTGCTTGAGGCCGAAGCTTGCTGCTGTCGGCCCTCACCCTCTGCACTCCTGAGCCCGAAAAACCCTCGTGAGCTCCTGAACCCTGAACCCCACACGAAACTTAGGGATACCTTACTTTGGGGCCCTTATAATAGGGATTCTATTATTTAGGGTGCTATATTAGGGTCCCCTAGTTTCGGAAACCCCCACATGCGGAGGCCTTTGAGAGCATTTGTCGTTTGCTTTGTCTCTGTTTAGAGTGCTTTTTCAAACCAGCCGTGAACACCAGCGCGGAACAGATCCTTGAATCCCAAAGCCCTACCGCCCTAACGCCTAGCACGGGGCTCTAACACTCCAGCTCTTGCAAACCATGTAAATCCGTTACACGCTACAGTGTAGATTCGATTTTCCGTCGATTGCGGAGAGGACAGATTGCCCCGACTTGCCCGGCTGGCAGCACATTGGGGCTCCTGCGGCTACACTTTAGGCGAGTAGGTCTTTAGCATAAGAGGTCCGTGAAGGTTTTACTCAGGCTATATGATGCTATGTATTCTGTTTTCACTGCGTCTATAAAGGTTTTCTGGGGTCACATACGGGATTGTTAAGAGTTGGACAAGGGCTTTGTAGGTTTCGTTTGGTTTTATGTGGGGGCTCAGCTTTGGCGGACGGGTTAGATGTAGGGGGCCTTCGTAACCAGAATAGATTTGGGGTTGAAGGTTCGCGGCCGCAGTTTAAGGTGTTAGGATCTAGACTTCGGCCCATTTGGGCTAAGGCTTCTGGTGTAAGCTTCAGGGAGTAGGGTTCAGGGTTTAAGATTCAGAGCTCGGGTTTACATGGTCTTAGAAAAGTCCATGAGGGCTACGGGCTACTGGGGATGTCCGGTCGGGCGACTCGAGTACTCAGTCTCAAGACGTCGGATTGCAAGTGGGTCTCAATAATAGTAGGTGTGCTCGTTTTGAAGCCTTTCTTGTTCACTGGAGTATCAGATTACCATGACCTCGCGACACTGACCTTAGACCCAAGACTGGCTTCTGCTGGACACTAAACAACCGTAAAGATGACGTCATGAAGCCCGTTTTCCCTTACTATTGAGCCCGCAACAAACCAGTTTTTGGGCGTTGAGTCTTGAAGGTTCGCGACGGCTTATGGGTAATCTCGTACAAACCCGAAGTCCCCTGAACCGTAAATCCCTGAACCCCTCACTCGTAACCGTACAAAGATAGCAGTTCGGAATCCTTTTCGAAATATGGAGGTACTTCTTCATGCGAAGATTGGGGGGGGGCCTAGAAGTATAACCCAGAAACCCCTCACCACCCCCTGTAGAACTCTTGCAAAAACCCTTGAGAATGTGTTCCATAGCGCCCTACGAAACACTAAAGCCTACTTGGAGGATCAGGGGACTTAGTAAGTAGGGTTATAAGTATCTTAATCGGTGTTATAAGTGATTATAAGTACAGTTACCTTAATTATACCCTAGTTACTAAGTCCCACGATCCTTTAAGTACCCTCCCTAAGCCCAGGGGGCCATGTCATCGCAGCAGTGCTCTGCACGGGACCCGAAGGCAGGGGACCAAGCGGGGAACGCATGTCATATAAGTTCTTGGGTTTCTTTTTGCAAAGACTCCGGTGAGGGTTCTGTAGACCCTAAACCCTCAAACCCCGAAACCCCATACCCTAAACCCTAAACCCCTAAACCTTAAACCCTAAACCCTAAACCCTAAACTGAAGGCCGGCCCCCAACCGCAGCGATGGGGGCCGGCCGCAGCAGGCTGGCCTGCAGGCGCCTGCGGGACCGTTGGCGAAGGCCGACAGGCGAGCCGTAGGTCCCTGGACCTCCGGTCCACGCGGCTGAAGTGCATAGCCGCTTCCGCAGCCTATATAAAGATAACCCTAAACCCAGCGCCCAATGACCGAGCACACCTGAATTCCTCCTCCCGGGCTTTAAAAGTGAGGAAGCCTCAAATTAAGGACCCGTAGAATTAAGGTTTGGGACCTAAAAATAAGGACCGCGGCTCTAAAAATAAGGTTTGGAGCCTAGAATTAAGGTCTGGGACCTAAAATTAAGGTTCGCGGCTCTAAAATTAGGGTTTGGGGCCTAGAATTAAGGACCGCGGCTCCAAAGTTAAGGTTTGGGGCTTAGAATTCAGGTTTGGGACCTAAAATTAAGGACCGCGGCTCTCAAATTAAGGTTTGGGGCCTAGAATTAAGGTTTGGGACCTAACATTAAGGACCGCGGCTGTAAAATTAAGGCTTGGGCCAATTAAGGTTTGGGACCTAAAATTAAGGACCGCGGCTGTAAAATTAAGGCTTGGGCCAATTAAGGTTTGGGACCTAAAATTAAGGACCGCGGCTCTCAAATTAAGGTTTTGAAGCCTAGAATTAAGGTTTGGGACCTGCATTTAAGCTGTTTCGAAAGGTTTTAAGCAGTTTTGAAGCCGGGCAAAAAGGCGACCAGAAGGTTTCCCGAAGGCCGCGCAAGCCCCCATAAAGCCTACAGAAGGTCCTCCCCCGTAAACCCTGCAGAGGCCCCAGAGGCCACAAGCTCACCGAAGCCACCCAGAAGGCCCTTTGGGTCACTTTGGGGCCTGGAGATTGTCACTTTGGGGCCTGGAGATTCTCACTTGAGGGCCTGGAGATTGTCACTTTGCGCCTGGAGATTGTCACTTTGACGTTGTGGAAAAGTTGGCCTGGTCTGGTTGCAAGTTTTTGCAGGTTTTGCGAGGTTCTATAAGGCTCAGAATGGTATTTAAAAATTTTGAATGGTTTTTGTAGCTGTTTCAATAGGTGTTAAGCAGTTTTGAAGGTGGGCAAAAAGGTGTCCAGAAGGTTTCCAGAAGGCCGCGCAGCCCCCATAAAGCCTACAGAAGGTCCTCCCCCGTAAACCCTGCAGAGGCCCCAGAGGCCACAAGCCCACCGAAGCCACCCAGAAGGCACCTGAAAGGGTTTGAAAAGGCTTCCAGAAGCCTTGTCAAGGCCCCCCAAAGGCTTCCACAAGCCCACCGAAGCCACCCAGAAGGCCCTTTGGGTCACTTTGGGGCCTGGAGATTGTCACTTTGGGGCCTGGAGATTGTCACTTGGGGGCCTGGAGATTGTCACTTTGCGCCTGGAGATTGTCACTTTGGCGTTGTGGAAAAGTTGGCCTGTTCTGTTTATAATCTTTTGCAGCTTTTCCGAGGTTCTTAAAGGCTCACAGTGGTTTTTAACAGTTTGGAATGGTTTTTGTAGCTGTTTCAATAGGTTTCAAGCAGTTTTGAAAGTTTCCTCTAAACCATATAAGCCCCCCTTGATAGGGGGGGTTGGGGGGGTAGACAACCCTAAACCCGTTCAAGGTTTGTAATTTGGGTGGGCGGGCGGGCATTGCAGCTCCTGCGCCGACCCCAACCACCATGGAGGGGTCGATAGCGCACTCGCAGCGAAAACCCCTAAACCCTAAACCCTAAACCCCTAAACCCTAACCGTAAAAAGGTTTAGGGCCCCCTAACCCTGAACTCTACAGTCCAAGCTCCGACGCCCCGAAGCTTCAAACCCAAGACACCCCAATTCCGAACTCTAAGCTCGAACCTTTGAACTTAGGGTTTAGGGGTTTAGGGCTTTGGGGGTTTTAGGGTTTAGGGTTTATGGGTTTAGGGGCTTTAGGGTAGAGTTTTGAACCCCCAGCCCTACGCCCCAAGTCCTAAGCCCCAAACCCAAAGCCCAAATCTAAGAGGTTTCCAAGGCTTCAGAGGTTTCTGAGGGCTTCAGAGGTTTTTTTCGGGTTCAGAGGTTTAACTAACCTTTGATATTAGGGAAGCTAAGGATCCAGGGATGATGATAATTTCTATTAAACAAGGAGCTAAAGAGCCAAGGGAGCCCCAAAACCACTGGTTAGTTAAGGTTTGGAGGTTTAGGGCTGAAAGGTGTAGGATTCAGAGGTTGATATAGGCTTCCGGGGTTTGGGCGGTAGGGGTTTAGGGTTCCGTGGTTTGGGGCACAGGAATCGGCCATGGCTTGAGGTTTGGGGTTTCGAGTTTCGGGTGTGGCGTTTACGGATGCGCTCTTGGAGTTCACGGATCTATGGCTTCAGGGTTGAGGGCTCAGGGACCCAGGGTAAACCTTACACCCTAAACCTTAAACGGTGTTCGGGCTCCCGCTGAGGTCGCGCTGTGAACCCGTCCCGGGCCCTGCGGGGATCAGCCTGGCGCAAACAATGCGAGGAGCCTTCCATACTACAGTCGTACTTAGTCAGGCCCTTATGTTACACCAGTATTGTTGCACATGTTGTGACCCTTGAAGGAGTTGCTTTCTCCGGATTTGTTAGGATTTCGAAATTCCTTTGTTCAGGTTTCTGGAGGCCGATACGTGTAAGATGAACCTCTTCCTGGGGCTGGTACCTTGAATCTACGAAGTATGGGCCTTCAAGAACGGTTGTGTGTTAATCAAGGGTCTACACCTGAGCGGTTCGTTCTTCATCCGGTTTGGTGTCTTTCTTCAGATCGCCTTCTCCGTGTTATGAGTATTGCAAAGGTAGTCATCTTTTATGGCAGCCCCTGGCAGCAGCAAGACTTGCGCTGTAGTGGTGCAGCCGTCGAAAGTGGAGGTTCAGGCACCGCAACCCGAAATCACAAACCTTCACAAGAGACCAGAGCTCAAGTGATTAGGGATGGCAGTGAGAGTACGGATAAACCCGACACCCTAAATCCTGATCCGATTTGTAGTAGTGCAGTCTAGAAGGGAGCCCTGTGCCCGACCTGAGAATGCCCAGCCCGTAGCCGGAGCCACGGACTCTTGGGACCAAGCGTTTTAGGGTTTAGGGTTTTGGGGCTTATAGGGTTTAGGGCTTTAGGGTTTTAGGTTTTCAAAAGGGTGTCTGGAGGCTTTTCTGAGGGGGTTTGCTAGGGTTTGTTCAGTGCCTTTGGAAAAATAAAAGCTCCCAACCCTCCGCCTTCCACAAAAGCAAAACACCCAGCTATGATGTCGGCGAGGAGCTTTGCGCAACCACGGAGGCGTGGATCGCAAGAAGCCCAAAACTCCTTCACTAAGCAAGAGAGCTTAATTTCTGAAAAGGATTTAAATGCGATTTTACGGTTTTGTTCCTGAAATGCGGTTTCGGGGGCTGGAGCGGAGAATTGTGTCGGCGGCCTTAGCCATTTTGCAGCCCACTTGTTGTGGCGCGACCATGTGTTGACTTGCAGCAGTAGTGGCAGTTATGGATCTGTGAGGAAAGCTGATAGCATTGGATTTAGATCTGTCCATATACGTACATACCAACGTACATACATACATGTTCATACGGAATATGTGTACTTCGTTGTTCTCACTTCTTGGGGCTTTTGAGTTCCGGCCCGGACAAGAAGCCGTATCTGTGTCTGCAAGTACTCACTGTTCGATTCTACCCTGTCATGAAGGGCTTTGTGGTTTGAGCCCACAGACACAATCTAAACCGAAATGAAGCAGAAAGAGCTGTTGCCTGGGCCCGAGCCCGACAACCAACTCGGAGCAGTGAAGGCCCGTGGCATCCTGTTGCACTCTCCATAAACCCTAAACCCTAAACCTTCATCAATCATGCTTGGAATTAAGCTTGCGCGAACAGCACGATCCTGCCCGTTGAAAAAAACCTTAAACCTTGCTGATTAAGAAGGAGCTTAAAAAAACCTTTCTGGAAGGCCCTCTACCCGAGCGTTCGCCTGGAGCTGTTGCTCTTGGAGTGGATCTCCGACGAAGAAGCATTTTATCCCGCCCGGGACTCGGTGAAACGTCTAGTCGGTTAGGTCTGAACGGTCTTTGGTGGTTTCAAAAGCTGAGTTTTCGCAGTTCAGGGTTTCAAGTTTCGGGTGTTGGCTTTGAACTTGCTTCGGTCGGGGAGGGGGTCATGCTTACGGTCCTGGTGGGCTTTCGGGGGTTGTGGTAGTTGTTGCGGTTGTCCTCTTCCACATTCTACCAACATCCCCACCACTACCATCAACACCACCCATCACCACAACCATTTCTCACCATCACTATCAGGGTCACCTGCACCTTCACCTTCACCATCGTCATCATCATCATCATCATAATCATCATAAACATCATCATCATGACCATTATCATGACTATCATCATGACCACCGTCACGACCATCACCATCATGGCCAGCATCATCATCATCATCATGATCTTCATCATGACCGTCATCAAGACAATCATCATAGTCACTTAGTCACCATCATCATCATCACAATCATCGCCATCGTAGTCATCATCGTCATCATCATCAGCATCGCCATCGCCATCTCGCCCTCACCGTCAGCACAAGCGCCATCATAATCACCGTCACGGTATCCAAGCCCAGGTCAACGCGCTTCGGAACTTCGCACTCTCACTTGCGAAACACTTTGAGCTGCTCAGTCGCACATCAAACCCCGCGCCTAATCAGAGACTCCGTAACCCTTGATCAGGCCTTTTCTGATGCAAGCAACACATACCGCACATGCCCCCTCGGATCAGTCTAGGATTCTGTTGTAGGTCGGTTTGGGGCTTCGTGCTTAAAGCTTAGGGTTCAACCTTTAGGGGTTCGATGTGTTAAGGACGCACAAAGAGCACCTTCAAATCCCTCTGCATGCCCTACGATTAGACGGAAGCCTTGAAGGATATGCTGGCACGACTGGAAATATGACGGTTTAGGGTTTAGGCCCTAAGCCCTAAACCCTAAACCTCTTAGGGTTTAGGGCCTTGCCAGTTCTTCAGACCCCTGTATGCAAGAGTACGAAAGTTTGAGGAAACTTGCTCCACAAGCACATCTCTCCCCAAACCTTAAAGCCAACCCCACAAAACCAGAACAGTAGCCACGAACCCTAAACTTCGAAATCCTCGTTCCTAAACCCGAGACTCCTACACTCCCCAAACTCTGTGAAGCCTGAATTCATCATACCTCGAACCTGTGCACTCCCAGATTCGTGCTCCAGCTCGACGTGGATTTCCTGCCTTCCAGAAACCTGAGGCAGCTACTGGAGAGCGAGGCATGGACAGGGCGTTTTGGTGTGGCGTCATGTTTGTCATGTCTTCCCTAAGCCCGAAGACCTGAACGTGTAAACCCCTTAAACTTGAAAAGGCTGAAACTTAACCCCCCCCAGCCCCAGAAACCCCTTAAACCAAAGCCCATTACAAACCACCTTACCTTTGGTTAGTAGGGAATGGAAGAATGGTAGTACTAGTAGTTACAACTGTACCCCATTCCTCCATTCCCTACTAACCAAAGGTAAGCCACCCAACCTTGCAGGTGGCCGCCCTCTGCCTCCTCCCGCCGGCGCAGCTCCAGGGACCCACAATGGTGGCGGTGATTGTGCCGGCGCTGGAGCCGCTGGAGCACCAGGAGGCGGCCTTCTGACAAAGGGTTGCAAGGCTGGAGTGGGTGGGTTATGTTGGTTTTTCAGTCTTTCCGGGATCTTTTGAGCCGTTCCTACGGTTTTAAACTGCTTTCCTGGAGATGGCTGTCTGATTCTTTGTTCTGTGTTTAGGACTTCTGTTGGTTCCTTGCATGTACATTGTGTTTTGGCTTTGCCCTAAAAACCCTCAAGTCTTCATAGCCAGATTCCAAAAGCACACCACGCCGTCAACTGTTCACCACCCAACCCTAAACCCTAAACCCTAAACCCTAAACCCTAAACCCTAAACCCTAAAACCTAAAACCCTAAACCGTACTTAAAGCCCTGGTGTAATCTGTTTTCAGAACCCGAGCAAGGCCAGAGAAACTCCTGTTAAAACAAGTCTGATACGGCCCCGAAAGCAACCCTGTAAACGTCGTTTTTCGATTCCTTAAACCCTAAACCCCAAACCCCAAAACCTTGAACCCTAAACCCCAAAACCCCAAAACCCCAATTCCCTACACCCTAAACCCTAAACCCCTAAACCCTAAACCCTAAACCCTAAACCCCCAACCCCTAAACCCTAAACCCCTGAACCCAGCACTCCGAAAGCTCGAGGAATGGGCCGCCGCGGTGGCCCCCGGCGCCTTCGACGCCGCCGCGGCCCGGGAGGCGCTGAGGCGCGGGGAGCTTCGGCCCATGGCCTGGGCGCAGCCCCGCGGCCTTCTCAGACTCTTTCATGTCGTTTAAGTACATAGACATATGTATGTGTGTATGTGTGTGTGTATGTGTATATATATATACATAGGTGTATACATATACATAAATAAATATAAATATAAATATAAAATATATATATATATATATATATATATATATATACACACACACACACACATTTGCATGACACATATACTTAAGAACGCAATTATGACTTTTGGTGCGGGTACACTGATTTATGTGTGTTTACAGATATGTTGAGGTTTCCCACGGGCCACCGGCGGACCGATTTTTCGCGGTGGCTGAGAAGACCGGAGGCGAGTGTGGGGTCGGGTGTAGGTGCCCGAGATCCATGGTTCCTTTAAAGTCTATAAGGGTTCTATAACAGGTTTAGGGTTTAAAGTTTCCGAAAATTAGGGGCACCATATGTTGGGGCCCTTATAATACGGATCCTGCAAGGGTCCCCTATTTTCGGAAACTCCCATGTGTCTTTCTTCTTTCTCTGCTCATGCTTGCACAACTCCGGGCCGCCCCGCATACAAATAGGGTTTCGGGTTTAGGGTTTTGGTTTAGGGTTTAGGGTTTAGGGGTTCAGGGTCAGAAATCTTTGCCAATATAATTCCTTAGCTTTCATTATTGCCAAAACCCTATTCTGACTTATTAAGGCACTGTATGGTACAGCTTACTTTGTGTAGGCGGTGCAGCGCTTGGAGTTTAGATTCTGCAGATGTTGAGTTTAGAGGGCTTTCGGGTCTGCTATGTCGGCATGCGAGGCAATGTAAGGCATGTTTCGGAGGACGCCGGCCTCACGTACGGCCCTGTCCTCTACGAGGAGGTGGGCAGCGCAGCAGGACATGAACCCACAGCCTCAAAGTGGTAGGGGGCCTGAGCATTCAGGGTTACGATGCCTTACGGATACCCGCATAATAGAGACATGGTGTAGAAGGCTACATTGCCCGAGTTGCCCGATGTCCCTAAAATACCACACCCTCCGGATGAATCCCTCAGCTTAAGCTTCTATGTCCTTGAAGGTCCTTAACCCTAAACCCACTGTCCCAAACCCTAAACCCTATATGGGAGTTTCCGAAAAGTAGGGGTGGCTTGTTTTGGGGTCCTTCTAACTAGGATCCTACGATTGATGGTACTCTATCAGAATCCCCCTGTCTTCGGAAACTCCCATATTCCCAAGCCTGAAACCGTGAGCCGGACACCCGGATCTGAACCGGGGTTTCGGGTTTAGGCTGTAGGGGGTTTTGGCAGAGCGGGGTGGAGCTTTATGGCTGTCTGGTTTAAAGAGGAGGGCGTAGGAATTCGGGTTCTCAGGGTTTAGGGCATAAATTCAATCTTCATGGGGCTGAGAAACCGCGGATATGAATACAGGTGCTTATAGCTATACTACTTGTAGCCCCAGCTTAGGTAAGCACGTAAGACCCTACTTACCAAGTTCTCTCTCGTCCTACAAGATTCTGAAAGACAGCTTCCACATCCCCACAAGAGTCGGCCTCTTTCGTGCGGGGCTTGTCTTTGCGGACCCTGAAGCGAAGTCTCAACCTCAAACCTCGCAGTTTGCAGCCCAAGCCCTAAGCCCAAGATTTCAAAAGCCACAAGCCCGAAGCCTTGAACCGAAACCCAAACCCTGAATCCTTAAGCCTCAACGGTCCAGATCCATAAAGCTGACAGCCGAAGCCCGAAAGCAGGGTTTAGGGTTTAGGGTTCAAGGTAACCCTAAACCTTGACACAGGGCTTTGAGCCCTTCCTCTTCCTCCGCGCTAGCAGCGCGCCTCCTTTTGAGGAGCGTCTGAAGGGGCATCTCGGCAGCTCATTTTCTTGCTTTGGGACATAGCGGACTTGGGCGAAAGCATTTGAGCTGTTTCGGATTTCGGCCTAAAACCCTAAACTGCCGAGAGCGCCGCTGACCATATACATGGGCGCTCGAGACTCCCGGGCAGGTCTAAGCACTGAACCGCACTGGCCAGCGCGCGATACATGACCATAGCGTAGCTGTAGAGTATTACCCCACACCGTGAGCCATTTTCTCAGGGTGTGGCATCTTGCAGACCCCTCCGACCGGGTCCCCCCCAACCGGGGTCCCCCCGCGGAGGTCCGCACTGAAGGAACCTGTTGCAATGTCCAATGAAGCCTTAAACCCCAACAGAGAATACGAGAATACTGGGTGGAGGGGGTGGGATTGCTTGCCGGCGCAGGGCGAGCGAGCGAGCCTTTCTTTTTGCAAACCCTAATCTCTGAACCCTAAACCGTAAAGCTTATGATTTGCACTTTAGGGTTCATGGTTGGAGTCTGGCGAAGGCTCCTCTAAACATTGGGAGTTGCATTGTTTTGGCGGATGGAAAGAACCCCACACCCCCCATCCCCGAAGCCCCCTGATGCATATAAATATATTGTATACATACATATGTATACATGTATGTACATCTCTATCTGTTTCGACATACATGTATAGATATGTACATATAGTACCCATTTATCCATCTATGTATCTGTCTCTCTGCCTGTCCGTCTGTCTGTCTGACTCTCTGGCTCTCTGTCTCCCTGGCTATATGGGTCTCTGATTGTATCTACGTATTAGGGTTTAGGGTTTAGGGTTTAGGGTTTAGGGATCGCACTCCTTTATAGTGTCATTATCGTAAAATGTATTGATTACTCGGGGTTTTATACTGGGCCCTAACCCGCATCCCGACGTCCCGCACTTCCTCTGAGCGCAAAGGTATGGGCGAAACAAGTGCCTGCAACTGGGCTCAACACAAGTTGCTTCGATTGTTCGATTGTTTTCCTTCAGAGTCGTTTCAGTTTTCCGGGCTTCAAGGTGTCAAGGCTAGCGGTCTAGCTGAACCTAAAGGCACCACGTCTAGGAATCAGCAATGGGATGGAGATCTCAGTGCGCTGACGTAGGGGGTGCAAGACCGGCTCCCGCAAAGCCGGTATTTGCCTGACTCCCAGGCACAGTGACAACCGTGCCCTACAAAAGCAAAGCCTTAAAACCCGAAGAAACGATAGAAACCGTGACCCCGAGCCGAAGCAGTGAGGCCAATGATCCAAAGGGACTCTTCCAGTGCCGGAGCTTGTCGCAGGTTTATAGACTGCTTGTCATTGTCTTTGTCCTTGTCATGTCTTTTGCCGTCGCTGCTGCTACTGCTGTTGTTATTGTTGTGGTGGCTGTCATTGCCGCTATGTCGTATGCATCAACTCGAACGCTGCAAGGCAAGTGTTCCACCTCTGGGCCATGGGTTGCGAGTTTCGCGTGCTTTGGGATGGCTGCCTGCTGCACTGCCCACACGGCCGGGAACCCGGAGTACATTTGCTTTGTTTTCGTCAACCTAACATTCACGATTTCTCCTGTTCCCGCATTATTTTTCTCTTTCTTGCATTCTTTCTCGCTCTACTCATTTCCTATGTCTTTCTTCAATTCTCTCTCTCGCTCTCCCGCCCTCTTGCTCGCTCTGTGCTCATTGGCTTGACCTAGAGATTTTTGCAAAACTACTCGTGAGAATGTTGCTTACTTTCAGCTGCGATCTTCAATCAGACATGCACATATTGGGGTTTGTAGTTTTTGGGTTTCGGGTTGCAGGATGTGAGTCTCATCTTCTTATCAGGGTGCAGGATTCAGGCAGCTACTTAGCAGTCTTCTTCTATTTCGAGTCGGGAGAGGCTTAGGGGGCCAAGGGTACTGTGAGCATGAGACTCAAACACCAAAGCAGCGAACCAAACCCTCGAGGTTTGATGTTTTCAGTGGATGTTGACGTTGCAGTCATAGTATAAGTTATGACGGTCCTTTGAAGGAGCGGTGTGTGTGTGTGTGTGTGCGTGTGCCCAATGAATCACGGGTCTACACTACGATCAGAGTTTGGCTAGGGTTTAAGGCTTGGGATGTGCATCTCTTCTCCGGCTTTCTTGTCTCCAGGCATGCACAAGCCGGGCACACCGGTGAAGTGAACTGTGGAACAACATCGTCCATGAAGAAGCATGCCTTCATCCTCCACCATCGTTGTTTTCAGGTATTTCCATCATCAAGTTCTCCTCCTCCTCATCATCCTCCTCCTGCTGATCATCGGCATCATCGTCATCATCATCATCATCACAGTATCATCACCATCATCACCATCATCACAATCATCCTCGTCATCGACATCCTCCTGTTTCTGTCCTCACGACAATCTTCGGCGCAGCCCTGCGAGGTCCTAGCGATGCCTGCAAGCGGACCCTCGGTCCGCAGGGCACGGCCCGCCTGGGCGAGGTGAAGCGGCTCTACAAGGAGTATAGTATAGACTATTGCATAAACAAAGGAGCCGTTTTTATAGTATAGCAAGGAGGGCTGTGCTTCGGGGGGCCGAGAGGGTTTTCGTAGCAGTGTTTCGAGGCGTTGTATAAGGCATATAACCGGTTTCCATGTGCAGGGCTTAGGGTTTCATGACAGGGACCTTAGCAACTTTGGTTTTGGGGAAATGATGGAAGACTTGCACAGGGATTACAAGGGATTCTCGCTAGCGATTACCCTAAACCCTAAACCCTAAACCGTCAGACATGGGTTGTCGATTGAGTATTGTAAGGAGCCCCTGGTTGTTAGGCTGTAGAGTTCGAGCGGTTCAGGATTGGTTCTGCGGTCTGCAGGATCCAGGCTGCAGGATTCTCGCGGCTTTGGGTTTAGGGTTTAAGGGTTTAGAGGGTTCAGGGTTTAGGGGGCTTTTAGGGGTTAAAGGGTTCAGGCAGTTTAAAGGGTGTAGCGCGTGTAAACGGTCTGAAGGGTTTAGGGTTTCAGTTTTGGATCCAGGCACCAATGTACAGTAGCAGCTCTAAGAAAACCAAGAATACCAAAGCGGCCTGAGTGGCTTGTCGTGTTGTTTATCTGCAGCTCCTGTAGGACTGTAATCATCTTGGTGGCTAAGTTCCCTGGTCCCAAAACGCTCTACACTCTAAACTATTATAGATGCCCTCTAGAACCAGCTAAGAAGTCTTTCATGAACGCCTGAACCCTCTCTCTGAAGCCCCATAAAACAGAAGTAGTACAACATAATATGACGTACGAAAACAGAGTGAAACATAATATAGTATCCCATAATACATCATGTTATAGTACCTTGCAATACATCATCTTATTAAATAATGAAAGATCAGACAGCCTTGGAGGAGGCACAGCTTGAAATCCTGGCCTCAGGTGGAGCTCCCTGGTACCCTGGCGGCAGTTTTCGGGAATTCAGAGGTGCAGGGCTTTTGAGCTGGCTGATTTTAAGGCAATCTTCAGCGATTTGCGTGGGCTTTTCTACTCGCTGTGGAGTATCTTGGGGTTAGGGTTTAGGGTTTAGGGTTTAGGGTTTAGGGGTGTAGTTTGCTTCGGGTTCGGGGAATCTGCTTGAAGGGCTTGTCTCAACGGAGAAGACTACCACAAGGACAAACCTTCGTTGTGGCTACGGCTCAGATGAGTGAAATAGACACCGACTAGAGGCCATTCAGTGAGCCGCGCAGCCCGACCCTGATGTAGAAGCGAAAAATTACCAACACTATTAGTCAGGGTTCCCTGACAAATTAGGCGTCTTGTACCCTAACACCCTACTCAAACTATTCAGGCCCCTGGAGTACTCCCTGAAGCAGGCTGCTGTCCCCAAATCTTCGGCCCCATTCCACAACTTTTGCCGTGATAGGTGGGGTTCTTGGAAGTCATCGTCCCTAAACCCTACACCCTCTAGACCCTAAACCCAAAACCCTAAACTCTTTCCGATTCTGGAGTCTTGATTGGCTTAGCTAGCATTCCTGGAAAAGAGTTTCTGATTCCTGCCAAAACCGGCCTTATACCCCAGACCCGAAACCCTAAACCTTAAACACCTGAACCCCTAAACCCTTAACCTCTAAACCCTAAACCCCTAAGCTCTAAACCCAAAATCCTACATCGCCACGTCCCCAAACCCTGAGTCCCGCAACCTCACAGGTACAAAATCCCAAACCGCTAAGTCCCTGAACCTCCATCCTCGAACCTCACAGGTACAGTGAGCGGCAGACCTCTGTCTCCGAACTCCGCAGCTCTTTGGCAGCTTCTGTGCGGGCCGCCACGGCACTCTCAAAAGGACGGGCTTTTATGACGATTACCGGGCTCAGGGTTTAGGGCTTAGGGTTTAGGGTTTAGGGTTTAGGGCTTAGGGTTTAGGGCTTAGGGCTTAGGGTTCAGGGTTTAGGGTTTAGGGCTTAGGGTCCAGGGTTTAGGGCTTAGGGTTCAGGGTTTAGGGTTTAGGGTTTAGGGTTGTATTACTGCAAGTCTTCTTCTTACCGTATAATCATGATCGTCTTGGTTATTTTGCTAGTTTGGATGCAATGTTTGGCTTTGTTTTTGCTTCAGGAGTGTTGCCTGCGAAGTCAAAAGAGCGTCCGTTAAGCCCAAAACCTCCAACAACATTGCAACCGAATCCTTCTCGCCGGATCCCCGAAGCCACTTCTACTTGTTATGGCCCTTAAAGAAAACTCTTTCAGACCCTCAATTGTTACGTTATGGCCCTTACATAAAGAACCCTCTCAGACCCTCTATAGAAGCACAAACCTGAAACCCCAAACCCTTTTCGGACCCTCCATGTACATACACGCCTTCCATAGCAACTCCGCAGTACTTATACACAGAAGCCATGGAGGACTGGAGACCGAAGTGGAGAAGGTCCTGAAGGAGCAGGCGGCCTGTTGGGGGGTCTCATTAAGCCCCTTTTCTCCGGGCTTGTCGTGCTGTTGAAGTTTCTACGGGCTTTGCGAGTCGTGTTGTTGAAGTTTTGGGGCTTTACGAGGCTGAGTAGGGTCTTTTTTGGATTTTTTTGAAAAGGGTTTAGGGCGTATGATGCCAGGTGTTCGGTTTTGTTGTCAGCACTTCGCCTTGGGCAGGACTGTGCAGCATAGATTCGAGTATTCATTTCTCGGGGATTCAGGGTTTCTGGCTGCCAACTTCTTGATGGCGTGGATCCTGCTATCGGTGGTCCACAGAATGCCACGAAAGGCGGGCCCGCAATCCGACTCTCAAACCCTAAACCCCAACCCTAGCCAGGTCCTCTCCCTGCAATCTCAACCCGAACAACATAGAGGCACAAAGGCACCGACACCTGAGAGCTAATAGACTATGACGGCCTCCCAGCGGGTCCTGTTTCCCTCTTGGTGGTAAGAACCCCCATTGCGCCGGCAAACACCAAGAAGCACCCTGCTCCTAAAGTCAAGATTCGACAGTGTAGGGCTCATCTGGGCTTGGACTCCGAACCCTAAACCCTACACGCCAAGTCCTACGTCCTACGCCTCGGCCCAAAACGCTAAGCCCTAAACACTTGGCTTAGGATGCTTTTCGCTTCACCCCCGACCCGGACGAGCCTTGAGCGCAGGCCGTCTGCTTTTACGCGGAGCTCCCGAGCAAAGCGCTTGGAAATGCCGTGTGTGCCTGGGATACCAAGGAGAATGAGACTTGCGGGCTTTGGCGGTTTAGAGTTTTGGGGTTTAGGGTTTAGGGTTTAGGGCTTACTTTCGGTTGAGAGGTTTAGGGCTTGGGTTGCGCAGGTTTTGTTTTTGGGTGCAGGGCTTTGGCCTAAAGGATGAGGGGGTGTTTAGGGTTCTGGCAGGATTGCTAAACCCTAATCTTAGCCGTTCTGGGGAGAAGCCAGGCCATCTTAAGAAGGGTTGGGAATCTAGGGTGTGGGCTGCAACAGTTAAAGCTGTTCAGCCCGAATGTCTTGAAATCCTCAAGTCCGAAGCCATAAACTCTCGAAGCACCCAAAACCCCAAACCCTTGAACTTAAACCCTAAGCACGCAAACCCTAAACTCTTACACCCTCAAGCCCCTGAGTTCTACACCCAGTCAACCCTGAAGCGCTGGCTAAGGCGTGGGTCACATCCTCCCAGGCTCCGACATCACCTGGAGCACACACTGTTCGCAGGACAGTCTCTGAAGGGCTTCAGGCGTTTTTTTCTGTGTGAGGGTTCTTTTTTCAGAGTTTTTGGGGCTTCAGGCGAGACTCTCAGGTTTTAAGGGTTTAGGGCGAGGGTTCGGGGCTTTTTTAGGCTTTAGGGTCTAGGCTGAGGGTTAAGTTAAGGGACTCTGATCGCCCAGCTCTGTCAAGGCGCCGAAACCCTTACATGGTTACCGAAGCTCCAAAACGGCAAACACGATAAACCGGAACCCTGGCACCCGAAACTCCCAAACAGGGCTCAGGGTTAGGGTTTAGCCTCTCTAGGCTTGAGGGTTAAATCTTGCAGTTTCAAGCTCAGAAGTCTACAACCCTAAACCCTAAACCCTTAGGCTTTCGAGATCAGGGTTCAACATCAATAACGAACAAAGCCACGCAGGACCGGCTCCATAGGGTTCGCGCTCTGATCCATCGCCCTCCGGCTCTGCAAAGCTTATCTGTGGTTAGTAGGGAATGGAAGAATGGTAGTAATGGTAGTTATAATTGTATCCCATTCCTCCATTCCCTACTAACCCAAGGTAAGAAAGGGCCTGTAGGATGTCATTTTTAGCGTCCAAAGCCCCTGAACTCTTAAGGTTTAGTTTTTTTTTTTTTTTTTTGTTTTTGGGCTTCTTGGCCCTGGGCAACACGTGAACACCCAAGCCCTGAACCCTAGATTTGCCGGTGTTTTAAGCTCCAGAGTTTTTAGGGGTTGTAAGGGCTCGAGATCATGGCATTGAGGGGTGGAGGATGTTTAGGTGTAGGTAGGGCCCGGAATTAACCAACATTGAATCCCGAAGATACAGGTATGATTAATTGAAAGCTGTATATCCTTACAAATTCCCCAGCAAATATTGTCCCTGTAAAGCAGCATCCTCATGAAGCCTCTATACAACCTGGACAACGCCCCTTTTTTGACACATAAAATCGACTTGTAAACACCCTCATGAAAATGCGCGTACAAGCCGCATACATCCTTTCCTAAACTTATCAAAAAACCGCTCCGAAATTCTCTACAAGGACTCGGTTGTCCAACATCCCCTCTGTTTTGCACCCTGAACCCCGAAACCCCGAAACCCCTAAACCTGCAACCCCGAACTCCTATAAACCCTAAACCCTAAACTCCTTAACTCCAGAACCCCTCAACCCCGGAACCCTAACCCTAACCCCCCCCCACCCGCTGAATGCCCCCCAAACCCTGTGGGCCCAAGAAAGCTCGAGGCTGGTCGGGGCCCATCGCCTGCGCAGTGCTGGGCCCGAGAGGTTCGCCTAGCAGCCTGCGAGCAGACGCCGAAGAGCTGCCCGGAGGAGGGTTTAGGGGCTAATAAAGGGGCCTGAATAATTCCTATACTATCTTGGGGGTTCTTGATTATATCTGATGATTATATTTGAAGGGGAGGGGAGGGCTGAATACAGGGGCCTGAATATTTACCCATACTATTCTTTTGGGGGTTCCTGATTAGATTTAAAGGGGAGGGGTTTGGGGCTTAGAGGGTTCAGGGTTTAGGGGCCTGAATAATTACCTATACTATTTTGGGGGTTCACGATTACATTTTAAGCGGAGGGGTTTGGGGCTTAGAGGGTTTAGGGTTTAGCGGTTAGGGCTTTGGGATTTTAGGGTTTAGGGGTTTCGGGGTTTGGGGTTTAGGGGTTTCGGTTTATATAGGGTGTCGGGGTTGTGGGCTTACAGGTTTTGGGTTAGAGGTTTAGGGTTAGGGTTTAAGGTATGGGGTTTAGAGTGTAGAGTTTTGGTTTAGGGTTTAGGGTCAAGGGTTTAGGGCTTGAGGGGTTAAGGGCTTGGGTGTGGGGAAGGGGGTTTGGGGTGTGCGCGTTTAGGGTTAAGTGCTTTGGGGTTTTGGGTTAAGTTGTTTAGGGTTTGGGGCTTTAGGCTCAGGGGCAGTCATTCATTATTGCAGACCGCAGCAGCAAATCAAATCTCACACCACAACGACTACTACAAATCCTAAACTGAACCCTAAACCTTAAATCCTAAACCCTAGACCTTACTCTAAACCGTAAACCCCTGAACCCTAAAACCTTATACCCTAAACCCTAAACCTTTGAACCCTAAACCCTGAACCCTACGAATCCTAAGCGCAAGACCCGTGTTTCAGCGATTTCTATGGGGGCTCCCAGGCTCTGCCGCCTTGCTGGACCGCGGTTATCTCTGGCGCTCTTTGCTTGTGGCGCTTGGGCGGCTTTAACGGTTTAGGGTTTAGGGTTTAGGCCCAGGATTTAGACTTTAGGGCCTTTAGGGTGCTTTGCTTCTTTCTGTTTTTCTTTGTGCTGGTGGAGTGGCGGGGTTATATAAGTCCTGCTGGGGCTTAGGCTGCTCAGCAAATACTGCCGAACTCTTAAGCGGGCTAGATTTCGGTTCGTGCTCCCCGAAATCCAAAACCTAACCCTAAACCCTAAGCTCTAAACCCTAAACTGAAAGCCCTAAACCCAAACTAAGCCCTGAAGGAAACGAGGCAGAGACTGGGAGTTCCGACGGTTGGAGATTCAAGGGTGTCGGGTTTCGTCTGCGCCCTAAATCGCAATTTGGTTCAGGGGATCAGCGCTTAGAATGTTCCACATTCAGAGCTCAGTTTTGCAATCTTTAGAAGCCCTCAGGCTTCCAAACATTTACACCCCGACAATGCGAGCCATGGCTGAGCCGCAAGCCCAATGGTTTACTGTGAACCCTCATTCTGAACCCTAAATGCTAAACCCCTGGACCGCGCCCAAAAAGCCCTAAACCCAAAAGCTTGCCGGTTCCTTGTTATAACTATACACAAAAAAAGCGCCCAAAACCATATTCTAGTTATTAATGCCGCTATACTTAGCTTTACTCAGGCGGGTCGGGGAAGTACCCGGCCAACGGGCTCCGGGCGTCCTCACTGCAGCTGGTTTCGTCACGGTGGGCGCTCGTGGCGGATGCTCGATTGAGAGCCCCTTAAAACCCACCAATCGTCTGGGATCACAATGAGAGGAGCAAGCGCAGGCACTCTTTTAGTGATAGCAGTAATTTAGGGCTCCCGAGCTACAGTTACCAAAAGGGTGCACCGAAGGACGATGCGAAACCCTCAACTCCAGGCAGTCGCCTTAGACCCGGAAGTATGTCCACTAAAACCCCGAACTGCTAAACCCTACACCCTGAACCGGGAAGCCTGAAACTTACAGGCAAGTAGGACAACTGGTTTAGGGGGGCAAGGCCCACCCCCGAAACTCCTCCAACTCAACGCCCAAAGTCCCGAATTAAATATACGAGGGTACCCCACAACACGCTTCGAATCATTGAGGCCGCTGCAGTAGCCCTGTCGCGCCCTATGAGCCCAAGCCCTTTCCCGGTACCTTGGATAATTACTAAAGGCAAACCAGGCCCTTCCACTCTACAACCTGAGTTTGTTTGAACCGCATGAAGGCATTTGCAGCTCACATCAAGTCCATATATGAAACCACATAGTACCCACAAAAACACCCACATACAGCAACCATGAGAGACTCGGCTACGACTCACATACAGTTCAGTTGCAGTTAGGGAAGGGCCATGGCAAATTCGTTTCACGCACCATGCCAAACCACATCAACCCCAAACCCTAAGCCTTTAACCCTAAACCTTTAACCCTAAACCCTAAACCTTTAACCCTAAACCCTAAGCTCATGACCTTGAATCTTTTTCGCACCGTAAAGCGCCCGCAAAGCCCTGTGAGAAGCTCGCTATAGACCTTATAAAATCCCGACAGTACTTAACCCATAAAGCCTTACAGCCCTATAAATCTCTTATGCAGCCGCCTAAACCCCATACAACAACGAACATCCTACAAACAATTCCATAAACACCTATTTCCAGCATTTTTAACCTCCACAGCCCAAGCCCCAACCGTAAACGCGAAGCCGTAGAAGCCCACATCGACCCTGCCCCAGGACGTCGACCTCCTTCCCTCTCTTGGGCTGCAGGAGGCCTTGAGTGGGCTGCCCCTGACGGCTCCAGGTGGGCAGGGCTTCACGGAGGTTTCTTTCATGCGGTTCTACAGCGAGTCATTTGGGGTTTACAGTGGGGGCTGCATGCAGTCACTGTTGAGTTGCATACCCTAAGTACTCAAGCCTACTTCTTAACCCTAAACCCTAAACCCTAAAGCCTAAAGCCTTGTTAACCGGAACATCTCGTCAGGCCCGTAGCCCTACCCTGAGACCGAAGGCCCTCCTCCGTGTACCCTCAAAGCCCAAGATCCGCAAGTCCTGAAAAACCTAAACTTCGGGGTACTTAGAAATACTTTTTAGTTTTTGGTGATTATAATCCCTAAGGAACAGCTAAAGTTATAATTGTTGCTAGGGCTCCAAGCTCAGTATAGTAAAGCCCAAACCTTAAGCCCTAATCCCTAAACCTTTAAGCGCCAAGCCTTATCGTGCCGATAGAAAGAACCGCATGGAGCCCCAAACTGTCCTAAGCCTTAAGCCCTGCACCTTAAACCCTAAACCCTGAACACCTCCGTTTCGGAGGCGTCTGTGGCCAATCCCCTCCAAGCTGCTTCGTGGTCCCAGCCTTCGAAGCTTGGGGGGAGGCGCTGTTCTTTGCTTGCTGGGGGCTTAAGGCTCTGTGTTTTTAAGTTTAATGGCTTAGGGCTTAGGGTTTTAAGGGTCAAGGTTTAGTGTTGAGAATTGTAGGATTTAGGGTATGGGATTGAGGAATTTATGTTTTAGGGTTAGGGTCGTCGCCAAGATTGCCGGTAGTTTCACAGGAGCTCGAAAGCGCTTTGCCCGAGGCTGTACCGGCTGAGCCTCCGCTAAACTTGAAACCTGTAAATCCACCCAATCCCGAACCCCTAGACCCTCAAACCCTCTGTGCGACACCCAACCCGAAATCCTGACCCTAATCCTACCACACCCTACACCACACCCCAAAATCAGAATCCTAGTACGTACGAAACGTTGCAGTATAAGATGCATGTGAAGCCCTAGAACACACATTGCAAGGCTCCGGTGGAACTAAACAGCCTCTTGGATCTTGACGTGGCCACTGCGCGGGACCAACTCAGGACAACACAGAGGGCCAGAGAAGACATGTGTCGTGTTGGGGTTCGCGGCTTGGGGTTCCGCCACAGGTTGTCTTGGGTTTCAGGCTTCTGGGAGATGTTGTTGGGATTGCACAGATATGGCCTTCCTGGGCCTAGTGGGTTTAGTAGTTAGGAGTTGGGGGTTTCGGGTTGATGAGTTTAGGGTTTGGGAATTTGGGGGCTCAGGGTTTTGGATTTAGGGTTTAGGGTCTAGGGAGTGTAAACCCCAAGCAGAGCTTCCCAAAAGGAGCACCCACTGTGCTAACATATATCAACCCCTTCAGGAGTTTCGTAAAGAACCCTTAACGGAAGCCTGAAAGGAGACTCCATGACACCGGGCAAGCCGGCCTCTTCCATGGGCAGTCGTTCCCGGCGGGTCATGCGGCAACTGACCTTGCGCCGCTGGGTTGCAGGGTTCAGGGTTTAGGGCGGTCTTGATGTGGCTTTGTGGGCTTTTCTTGCCAGGACTTATCTTTATTTGGGGGATTGAGGTTTAGGGTCTAAGGTTCGAGGTATTCAAGCCGTCTCTTGAGTTCAGGTTGTGGCTGGCAGAGGAAGAGAAGGGGCAGACCTCTTATGCCATCGAATGGGAAGAGGCCATCGCGTTGGGACTTCGATGACAGTGTACAAAAGCCCTGAAACCGAAACTCCTTACACCCCATAGACCGGCCCGAAAGCCCGCAAACCCTGAGGGCTTCGAGCCCCAAACTCTAAACCCAACGCCCATAACCCCAAACTCTAAATCCTAAGTCCCTAAACCCTCTAAGCCCTCTAAACCCTATAAGCCCCAAAAGCCCTCTTCTATAAACCTCAAAAGCCCGAAGCCATATAAGCCCTAAACCCCAAAAGCCCTCTTTAACCCAAGCCAAAAGGCCCCCCCAAACTCTAGGCCCTATAAGCCCTAAGCCCCAAAAGCCCTAAGCCCCAAAAGCCCTAAACCCAAAATAAAAGCCACCCAAACTCCCCTAAACCCTAAACCCCTATAGATCCCATCTTAAACCCCAAAAGCCCTTTTAAACCCCAAAAGCCCTCTTAAACCCCAAAAGCACTCTTATACCCCAAAAGCCCTCTTAAACCCCAAAAGCCCTCTTAAACCCTAAACCCTTAAACCCTAAACCCTAAAAGATCCCCAAAAGCCAGGGCTTTGAGCCCTACGCTCTCGTCGACGTCGGGCGCCTCCCGAGCTTCGACCTCCGCTTCGACGAGTTCTTCCGGCACGACAAGCGACCTGGCTGCAGGCTCAAACATGGCCCTTTCCGGAGTTTGAACACAGTTTTTTTCCGGTGGCTTCAAGGGATCTTTAGGGGATTTTGAAGTTTTTTTTTCAAGTTTTCGCAGGTTTCGGGGGGTCTTGGCAGGCACAGTTAAGTTCATACTGCTAAGTTTCTGCACGAAGTGTCCACCCAAGTCCTGGGCGAAACCGTGCGAGGTCCATTATGGGTTTAGGGTATAGGGTTTAAGATTCGCGGTTTAGGGTTTAGGGTCGATCTGTCATGTATCTCAACGATTCAGGTTTGAGCGCTTGTCGGTGCAGTGTGTGTGTGTGTGGCTGGTCAAGGCACTCCCTCTTTGCGGAGATGGCAGCATCCGGTTGGCATTTCCACGTTCTCCGGGATGGTTTTCTAGTGGCCTCTCGGCTGCAAGTCCTTCATCCTGGGCCTCTCCTCCTGCCTCATAATCAAGCAAGAGGGAATAGAGATTGAAACTCTGGAAGGGTTTATGTAGGAAGGCCTATTACTTGCTTATGGGGTGCGGCCCCCGACTGCAGAGCTTTTATGCAGGTTAACACAGCGCATCAAGAAGCCCGTATCGTGTCGCGCTTGCGCCCGTTTAGAGCTGTGGTGTTATAGCCTCTCTAGTAGTTGTAGAAGGCTGTTCTGGTGGGCTTAGCCAGCAAAGGGCCACCCACCATGGAGAAAGATAGGATTCCGGGCTGAGGGTTGAGAGACTTACTGGAAGTCACAAGACCTCCAGCTTTTGATTGTTGATGGAGTTTGGGTGGTTTAGGGTTTAGGCCGGGTTAAGGGTTGAAGAGCCATGGAATTCGCTGAACCCCAGCAGTAGACAAACGTGCTGACGCCACAAACCCGAATTCCCGACTGGGATACACCGAAAAAGCAAGCCCTCATAAAGCCTATGGCCAGACACCTTAAACCCTGCAAAGTCTCAGCCGTAAAACCATCAGCATCCCCAAATACCCCAAATCTCTACCTAAACCCTGACCCCTAAACCCTGACCTTAAGGACCAACCGCACGACAAGACCGGTCCACCGCTCTCCGAGGAGGTCAGTTGAGGGACTGTAAAGTTACGGGTTCTGTGGGGAAGACAAGATAAGCCAATGCCGCACAAAGCAAAAAGCCAAGACATCAAACACCCAAACGCCGTAAAAAAAAAAAAAACACAGAAAGTCCAAGCATAGACCCCAGGCCCTAAATAGACTCACACAGTGTAGTATAATATATCCCCAAACCCTGTTAAAATAGGTTATTTAAGCCCCTATATTACTCTCTCCCTTACTCCTGGGGCCAGGATCACCGTAAAAAAAACCACAGAAAGTCCAACCATAGACCATGGGCCCTAAATAAACTCTCTCCGCAGTGGCGAGGATCACGCTGTGCGGGTCCAAGCCAACGGCCTGATGCGGCGGAAGCTCCCTAGGGGTACTTAGAAATATTTTTCATTTTTGGGTGATTATAATCCCTAAGAAACAGCTAAAATTACACAATTTTTGCTAGGGTTCTAAGTTCAGTATAGAGGTTAGATGCCCTAAACCCTTATAGTAATAGTAGCCCTTACAGTAACCCTAGACCCCTTTAAGGGAACCCCTATTCTAATATAGGTTCCGGGAGCTCCGATGTCGTGAGCTTCAACGCGTCTATGGCACCTTGGAGGACTCAAGGGCTCTGGGTTAAGGTTTTGCAGGGGTTTAGAGTTTAGGGTTTGGGGTTTTGGGTTTAGCGTTAGGGTCTAGGGTTTTGGGGTTTAGGTTTAGGGTTTAGGGTTAAGGGATTCGGGTAGTTTAGGGTTTAGGGTTTGGGGTTCAGGGTTTAGAAGGGTATGTTTGGGTCTTAAGGCGGGGCCCTATACACCTCTATGGCTCCCCAGACTTCGTTGGAGTTGGCAAGTTACGTTAGCAGCTTGGGTGATGAGTTTGGAGTAGGTTGTAGTTTTACTAATGATCCGAATCATGGTGCTTGTAACTTCTAGCTTCACTTGGCAAGGCACTGCAGAGGACCATGGCTGTTTGAGGTTTATGGTGTCGGGATTAAGGGTTTAGGGATTGGGGTTGTGGGGGCCCTTGTCAAGGTTTTTACAGTTGTAGAGGATCTGTAAGGCCTTATAACTTACAAGGCTTTCTTGGTTTTGAAAGCGAGGAGTTGTAAAGTCCTTATAAGGCTTTCTTGGGTTTGAAAGAACTTAGGAACTTGAATTGTACTGTGAGGGACTGAACCTGTCTCCAGCCACCATCTGACCCCGACAACAACAGGACTGGTCGGCCTCAGCTGCCTGCCCGTGCCCGGCTCACTGCGCCGGTGAAGCGCTGCTGCAAAAGGGGTATAGGGGTTTAGGGTTTGGGGTTGAGGGTCTAGGGTTTTTTCAGTTTAGGGAGTGTCAGAAAGGGCTCTATAGGAAAACTATAAGGGCTGCTGTAAGGGTTCCTGCACGGTTACCTTACCCCTTAATCCCTTGTAAGGCATTTATAAATAAGACGGATATGCACCAAAAAGCCCCAGAAGGGAACCTGACATGAGGACGCCGCGCAGCCGCCGTTCATCTGCCAGGAGGTCTCGGTCGACAGCGAGGTCGGTCCTGGGTGGTTCGGTGGTGGGAACCGTGGAGGGTGTCTTGTGGGCTTTAGCGAGGATGAAGGCGTTCAGCCTCGCTGCATCCGGGTTTATAAGGAGCAGTGAGTCTCGACATGACATGATGCCCTAATTTCCGTGCTTCATAGCACAAGACATGCTTGCGGACAACTTGGCTTTAAACCCTAAACGACCCGAATATCCGCCCCAAGCTGCCAACAACTCCAAAGCCCGACGGTTTAGGGTTCAGGGTTCAAGGCTCAAGGTTTAGGGTTTAGGGTTCAAGGTTTAGGGTTTAGGATTGTTTCGGGTTTAGGGTTCAAGGTTTAGGGTTCAGGGCTGCTAGCAAACATTACACACCGAAGCCGTAAGCTTTAAGCCCATGCCGAAATCCTCCCACTCTCCGCCTCCCTCAGCCGTATGCCCCGACCTGAATCCTATCCGTGTCCGCCTCCCTACCCTTCCAACCCGAAGTCATGGCACCTAAACTCTAACTAATCCTGAAACTCAAAGAAGCGAAGAGAAAGCGAGAGAGAGAGAGAGAGAGAGTACACAGAAAGAGCAAGAGAGAGATAAAGAGAGAGAGTGACCCACCGCGTAGATCCATCCAGCGTCCGGAGGACTGGCGGGAGCCCGGAGAACCTCCGGAGGCAGAGCCTGCTTGGGTCCTACCCTCCGAGGACCGCTAAAGGGCAGCTTAAAATAGCTTAAGCAAGTGCAGGGTTTGTGAGGGTTTAGGATTCAGGGTTTAGGGTTCAGGCTTAGACGGTTTAGGGTATCTTGTCACACCGGAGTTTCGTGGGTTTGTGTGAGGATAGTTAGTCGCGGTTTTCTTAGCTGGGGTTTTCTTAGATAAGCGTGCGAGGGAGAAGCATGTAAGGGCACCTCAGAGCTAGTTGGGCGTCTGGTTGAGAATGCATACTTCTCTAAACTAGGGTCCCCTTTTTAGGTCCCCCCAAATCATACGGCACCCTTATAAGCAGGACCCCGAAAAGGGACCCTAGTTTAGAGAACGATCCATACGAGGATGTTTGGGTTGTTAGGTTCAGGGCTGAAGAAGACTTCGGCCTCTGAACCCGAACCCTGAGAACCCGGATGAGAATGGCCTATTGAGGGTTTAGGGTTTCAGGCTTCAGGTTTTGGGGTTTAGGGTTCAGGGTTCCAGGGCTTAGGGTTTCGGGTTTAGTGCTTTAGGGTTTAGGGTTTCAGGGCCCCAGCATCAGAGTGAGGATCCGGCATGAAGCACCCTCGCAACACTCCATACCAAGACTCTTGCAGAGATCCACCAAAGTGTGGTTTTCTGGGCGAAGCCCCAGGACTTGGATGCCTTTGCCGCGCGGGGCGGGGGGAAGCTGATTCTGCCCTGGCCCTGTGGCGCTGCTCTCCGCGGACAGGCCACTGGTTCTTGGTTACCGACTTACAATTCCGGGCATTTTGATGATCCTCTCGCCTTATTTTGGTCAGTCTCATTCTTGTTCCTATCATTGCACTTCTTAACCTTGGTTGTTCTCATTGACATTGCAGTTTGTCTCCCAGTTTGTTGTTGCTGTTTCTAAACCTCGGCTAGCGATTTCCAAAATCCTAAGCCCAACACCCAAAACCCAAAGCCTTAAACCCTCAAAGCCCTAAACCCTCAACCCCTAAACGCGAAGCCATAAACGCCTAAAGCCCTTTGTCCCCAAACCTAAAACCAGAAGCCCTAAACCCGAAACCCTACGCCCCTAAAACCCAAAAACCAAAGCTCTAAACCCAAAGCCCTAAGCCCGAAGCCCTAATCCGCTAACCCCTCCCAAAACCGAAGCCCTAAACCCAAAGCCCTCAAACCAAACACCCTGAATCCAACCCAAAAACCCTAAACCCTAAACCTTAAACCCTAAACCCTAAACCCTAAACCTTAAACCTTAAACCCTCAAACCAAAGAGCCCGAAGCCCTAAACCCGAAACCCCTATACCCTAAACCCCTAAACCCTACTTAAACCCTAAACCCCGAAGCCCTAAACCCGAGAGAGGTGGACCTTGGCCGGCTTGAAGGCGGCCGCGTTCTGCTGGCCCCTGGGGATCCGCTGCTCTTGCGGATCTCCCTGGAGAGGAGGCCGCTTCTCTCACCTTTGGTTAGTAGGGACTGAAAGGGGCCTTATACATGGGTCTATAAGGGCTACTATAGGGGATCTATAGGGGTACTCTAATATAGGGGCCTTAATAATCCTATAACTTACCTTTGGTTAGTAGGGAATGGTACTATACGGACCCTTAATGGGGACCTCTACCTTATAATGGCTATATAATGGGTATCTAATAGCTATACTAAGCTTACCTTTGGTTAGTAGGGAATGGAGGAATGGGGTGCAATTATGACTACCATTACTACCATTCTTCCATTCCGTACTCACCAAAGGTAAGTTCTTCGCGCATTTCGGGGGCTCGGAGTTCAGGGGCTTGGGGTTGCGGGCTTGGGCTTGAGGGTGTGGCTTTCGGGCTTGAAGGGGTTTGGGTTTTGGGGTTTTGGGGTTTTGGGGTTTAGGGTTTCCGGGTTTATGGTTTGGACTTGGTTGGGGGTGCAAAGACCACAGAAACAGAAGGATCTCACAGTTCATGGTTTCTGGCTGATAGGGTCCCTTACATGCGGTGTCACTGATGCAGATCCTCGGGTTTAGGTTGTCTTTTTGGGCTTTACCTGTGATGGCTACTTGGAGGGTCATGGGACTTAGTAAGTAGGGTTATAAGTACCGTAACTGGGGTTAGAAGTGATTATAAGTACAGTTACCTTAATTGTAACCCTAGTTACTAAGTCCCATGATCCTTTAAGTAGAGCCCTGACACTATCGCAGGCCTTCGTCTGCGACGTTGGCCTATACCGTGTGCTTGGAGGCGATCGAGTCCTGGTGTTGAGTGGGCATGAGAGCTTAACAACTACCTATACTATTTGGGGGGTTCCTTTAAAAGGGATTACTATAAGGGGTATTATGATAAGTTTAATATAGGGGCCTAAAGAATTACCTATACTACTTTTGGGGATTCCTTATTATTATTCTAGTATCATGGGCCCCAAAACCCCTATTCTAGTTATTAAGGCCCCTATATTACAATCCTACATTCTGACCCAGGGCCCCAAAACATCTCTTCAAAGATGCTATAGCATCCGAGACCTTCAACCCTAAACCATAAACTCTAAACACCGTAGCAGCACTGCCACACCAAGCACTTACCGCCAAACCCAACCCTGAAACGCCCAGATATCGTCAATTCTGGGCCCTAAGCTCTCAACCCTATGTTGCTAATTTTGGAACACCCACACAGTTTGAATGGGTTTTGTGTACATAACGACACACTGTACCATGCTATCATATAGAGGAGGGAGGATAAGGAAGCCCCATGACTCATCCGTCAGACTTCTAAACCCAAACCCTAAACCCTCAACCCTGAGCGGTAAACCCTAAGCTGTAAGCCCCAAACCCTACCTATAGTCTCCATTGTAGTTCCTTTTTGGGGTTACCTTTTAGGATCGTTAATATATAACTGGTTAAACCAAAAAAGGAACTACAATGGAGACTATAGGTAAGCTCTGCCCTCTCAAACCTCAGGGCCAGACCGCTTTGGACACGCCGATCAGGTTGCCAGGCTTCCTGGTGAAGGCGGGTCTTGATCCCAGGGTACTTGGAGGGTCATGGGACTTAGTAAGTAGGGTTATAAGTACCGTAATTGGGGTTAGAAGTGATTATAAGTACAGATACCTTAATTGTAACCCTAGTTACTAAGTCCCTTGATCCTTTAAGTATCACGGTTTTGGGTTTAGGGGCCAGGCTCTTGGGTAGTATGGAACGAAAAATGAGGATGGGGTTTTGGTACGAGGATCCCTTAGTGCTAGGGTTCAGGCTGACGCCATGAATTCTAGGAGCGGACACCACTCCGTGCAGACCAGTGGGGGGAAAGGGGCAAATCCGTGTCAGGTGCGAGGTGTCTCCATGAGTGCCTGCTTCCGGTTGAAACGGGCCGGCATGGGCGGCTCGTCCAGCAGTGGCCTATATCGAGCAGGTCTTAGGTCTTTGATTGAATGAGTATCGCTTTAAAGGCTCTGTAAAGGCAACCATAACAATAGAAACCCCTATAGCAACCCAAAAGCTAATCGTAATAGAAACCCTAGAAACCCTGATAGCAACCTGAAGGTAACCATGACAGTAGCCCTTCTGGTGAGCCTCGTGTTATACGTTTCCTTGCTTGGGGCTTCGAGGTTTGGTGACAGAGCAAAATAAGTACCTGGGGCCTTAGAAACTTGCTACATTCCCGGGTGGTACCCTTTTGCCCTGTTTATTTCAGGCCCCCCTTGCTAAAACCGCGTTGTCTTGTCTTGTGCAGACTGTGGAGGCCTCGAATATGAACCTTTACCAACAAAAGCCATAGACACCTTGTGCAAGCCCTAGAAACCCACAAAGCCTTATGCGCCCAATCAAAATTCATTGAACACAAGCCCAGCAAACCCATCGACGTTGTAGCATTTGGTTCTAGCAGCCATGAAGATGCTACACACCGAGGAACTTATTGTGTGAGCTCGCAAGAGGAGGCAGCGGCGGATCTTTCCGAAGTTGGGGGAGTGGGGGGAGTGTCGGGGCCCATGGGTTTCCAGCATAGAATCAGGATTTAGAGTTTAGGAGTCTGGGGCTCTGGGTTTAAGGTCTTGGGTGTTGGGTTTACTCCGTTAGGTTGTTAGGGTTTGGGGTGCAAGGTTTAGGATTTGTGAGTGTTAGGCGTTGGAACAAGGGCATTTCAGTTTTGTCAAGGTTGTGCCCGGGAGCTAGTAGGTGCTATAAACAGGATTGATTAGATGTGGCGTTAGAAGATCTGTGAGTTCTAATGGGCTGTGCATGGAGCTCTATTTAATGACCCCATTATACCCTAAACCCTAAACCCTAAACCTTAATGACCCCATTATATTGGACCCTAAGCGCTACATCCTCAAGCAGACCAAGGGCTCCGAAAGAGTGGCCCTGCTACCTGATCCTTGCAAGCTAGCTCTTATACATCTATGTAGAAGCCGAAACCCAGGAAGCGAAGTCTTGTAACACAGTGTTAGAGCGTATAAACCCCTTGTAAGGCCCTTAAAGAGCGGAGAAAGATTTTTTTTGACGACCTTCAGCCCTACACCCTAGCCTTGAAGCTCAATCCAAAAGCCGCAGAAGCCTTAAGCTCTAAAGCTTATTCCCCATACGAAACCCGAAAGACAGGAGGCGGATTTGAGGAAGCAGCGCTTGCAGAGCCGGTTCTGGCAGCTGCTGCCGGGGTACCCGACTTTTGGGCTTTGAGCTGTTGGGGGTCTGGGCCTCATAAGATCCAAGCCGCAAGGTCTCGGGTTTAAGGTGTAGGGATTAGGGTTTAGGGTTTTTAGCGTTTAGGGTTTAGGGTTTAGGCATGAGGGTTTAGGGTTTAGGGTTGAGGACCCTGAACCCTGAAACACCACCGCAGAGGCCGGGACCCCCGGAGAATGCCTCGGGCTCCTGGCATCAGCTGACGCAGCAGGTCCCGGGTTCCGGCTTCTTTAGATGGGTGGTGGTCAAAATTATGGCACCTTTTTGGGTAAAGACCCTAAGTATTCGGTGCCGTACTATATTATTAGGGACCCAAAAAGAGACCAGGATTTTCACAGCCACCCAGATGTTAAACAGGTTCCGTCAGGGTGTAGGGTGTTGAGGGGACTTCTAGACAGGTTATATGAGAGTTCAGGGCTTGGGGTTTAGAATCTGGTTTAGGGTTTGTTTTCATTTAAGCCCCAATCTCGAACCCCCTGAGCAGTTGTTTAGGGCTTAGGGAGTTGAGAGTTTGGGGTCTAGGGCTTAGCACATGAGGAGATCCAGGAGTTGTCGAAAGGGGTTTCGAGGAAAGCGCTTGGCAGATGAGGCTGTAAATCTGAACAGCAGGAACACAGTGGCTCCATGTTTTTGAGAAAGAGGGGTACTTGGGAAGCAGGATTGGCCTATGCTTAGGTTCTGGGTTTAGGGAAGCCCAGACCTAAACTCTAAACGGATCCTAAACCCTCAACCCCCTAAGCCCGAAACACCAGACATGAAGTCCAAAAGCTGGCGCCTCAACTCGTCCTTGAGGAATGGGATAGTCACTAGTCCCTATAATATATTCCTTTATAGTAGTCCCTACATTTCCTCCTCCATTCTTCCTTGAGCACCACTAAGAAGAGCGATCATGCAGGCAACCCTTCAGGGCTCATCGCTGCACAGCAAGGCTGGCATCAAGGGTCCCTCTCTACCCACGCGATTCAGCTTGAGTTTAGAGTTTAGTAGGGTTCAGGGTTTGGTAAACTGTTCCTTAAACTTTACACAGCAGTTGAAGGCCTTACAGGGGATTCGTCGGGGTTTATGCAGGTCTGGATGGTAAAACCGTATTCTCATGAAAGCCTCTTAGTAGGCGCCGTTACGTGCAGAGGCGTGGCTGGACGGTCGGCTGGTGTGGGAAGGCCGCGTCACGCAAGGAAGGCGGGAACGGAGAAGCCTGCTTGCTACGGTTTAGGTTTAGGGTTCAGGGCTGCTAAATTAGTGTTTCGACAATCCAAACCGTTGGGGCTTACTGTTTGCAAGGGGCTGATGTCGAACTTGTTTGTGCCGGGCCGGACCATACCTCATGGGCCTTGAATCATAAGGCATCTTAGTTTAGGTTAAGTGCAGGGTGTGGCATCATATTCCCCTAAAACCTAGCAGCCGTGTTCGTTGCAAGTTGTCGTAATGTACGATTTCATAGGGGTGGAGGTTGAGCTCTTCTGCCAAGTCTTGGCCAGTCATCCCAGCCGGGACTCCAATGCCAGATCTACCTGAACCCCGGTCAGCCCAATGCCCTGTACACCACAGCCAAAACCCTCGATTCACAAGTATGACTAACCATTGATATTGGGGGAGCTAAGGAGCCAGGGATCATGATAATTCCTATTAAATAGGGAGCTAAAGAGCCAAGGGAACCCCCAAAACCACTGGTTAGATGAGCCCTCAATGCATGATGAGCTCATGTTCGGAGTTTCCCGTCTCACTTCCATCACGCTTGATCGGAAGCCAGCAAGTCCTAAAGCCTGCACCCTAAACTCTAATTGCACCCACGACCCTGCATCCTAGAGTGTACATAATTGATACTTAAATGTTGGATTCATTCTACAACAACCCGACAGCCGTGGAACCCTCAACCCTAAACCCTCCACCCTAAGCCCTCAACCCAAAAAAACGCAGACCCTTAGCCCTCAGCCCCCGACAGGCAGGGGTGTGAGGCCGAGGATGGTGTGGCGGAGGCAGATAGTGTCAGTTTAGGGTTTGGGGCATTGCGAAACTTTCGTATTTGGGGTTGAGGTTGACGGTTTAGGGTTTATGGAATACGGAATAGTTCCGTAGTAGGAACCTCATGCGGACTAACTACCTCAGATAATGATTTTGCTTCGTGCCTTGGATCTTCCGGGCTCGGACATCGCATTTCACGTTCGGCTTGAGACTTTGAAGTCTAAGGTTGCAGTGTCCGGTATGAAGGTGTCTTAATAACTTATTTCCCTGGTTTTCGGAAATCCAACTCCTTAGGGTACGGGGTATACCCTACGGCCTGGAGCTAGATTCGTCTACGCCCCCGACACCAGCCCCGGAACAGCTGGACCTGTGCGTGAGCTTGGTGCGATACGGAAAGGGTTAGAGGGTTCAGGGCTGGCCAGCGTGCAGGGGTAAGGGCTAAGAGCAGGGGGGGCTTACGGCTCAAGGGCCGGAGTGTAGGGTTTACAGTGAGGCTGCAGCCCCAAAACTCCGGAAGCCCTAAGTCCCGACGTGCAAAGGGTTTGGGGGACGCTCTTAACCGTAAAAAAAACCTCTGGGATGTCGGATTAAGGTCGAGTGCTTCCGTGGGACTAGGTAAAGGGAGCTCTCCCTGAAGGTGCAGCTGGTGGTCAGCGCCAGTGAACCTCAAAAGGCCGCCTCCGACAAGGTAAGTAAGACCCCAAGGATACTTGAATCAATGTACCTGGACCATTGAGGATTCGTGTCTTGGCTCTACTGACTTGGGAGGTTCTATGACTGTTGTTTCGAGTTTGCCTAGGGCTAACGGTGACGTTCAGGGATTAGGTCTTGGGGGAGGGACCGCGAGCCAGGACTCGTACTGTCTATAGGATCTGACCAGGATCTACGAAGTATATCCTAAACCCCGGTGCCTGAACTCTAAGCTTTACTTGGGACGTAGTATCTCGGGTGATAAGTACTTATACCGAATTACATCTTTTCCTGACTCTCCTGATCCTCGCCCAAGCAGGCCCGGTATATTCGGAAGCGGCTAGCCTAGACCCCAACTGCTCACCCCGGCTAGCACTCAGGCTCTCGAGCATTGTTAAAAAGCCACCAAAGCCATAAGGCCGTAGTGCCCAACCCTTATGCGCGAACACCCCCAAACCCTAAAGCTCTAAACCAGTAGCCGCAACCCCCAAACTGCGAAGCCCTAATGACACCAAAGCCCAACACATCCCCGAAGCCCCCCGAACACCAAACCCCTTTTCAGCCAAAGAAAGTTTTTGATACGCCCTAAACCCCAAACCCCTTTTCAGCCAAAGAAAGTTTTTGATACGCCCTAAACCCCAAACCCCTTTTCAGCCAAAGAAAGTTTTTGATACGCCCTAAACCCCAAACCCCTTTTCAGCCAAAGAAAGTTTTTGATACGCCCTAAACCCCAAACCCCTTTTCAGCCAAAGAAAGTTTTTGATACGCCCTAAACCCCAAACCCCTTTTCAGCCAAAGAAAGTTTTTGATACGCCCTAAACCCCAAACCGTTTTTTAATCTTGTATTAATTACCCTTGCAGGGGGCCGCCGTAGCTCTGGGGCCCCTTCGGCTCTTTGCACCCTCCTTCGGCCCGCTGAGAGGCCTTGTCTTGGCGTTTTGTAGGGGTTTTGCAGTGTAGGGTCTTTGTTTCGCAAGGGGTTTTGCGAAAAACTTTCAGAGTGCTTTTAAGGTGTTACAAGTGTTGCATAAGGATATTGTAACGGCACGAGAAGGGCACCATACGGCTTTTGGGGTTGGAGGGTTTATAGCGGTTTGATAGGGCTTCACGGGGTCTCTGCAAAAGCTTCGCAAGGGTTCTGGGATGTTCTGGGGTTTTCGGGGTTAATGGGTTCTGTTCGGTATTTGGTAAAGGCATATGGGTAGTCCGTGGAGCACACCAAATTTTCAGTTGCGATCATGACGAAGGGCCTCACCACGCGAGTGACAACATCCCTTTCAGTCTTTGCACAGTTGTGCTCTCAACCTGAAACGTAACACCCAGCCCAGTTACAATCATTAAGGCCGCGATGTTCAACTGTCACCACCACGCCAGGAGCCGATGGTTGAACCCGGCGATTTCTTCTGAGAGGTGCTCCGCGGAAGTTTTTCTGATGTTTGGGATGTGCCGGTCCGGGTTTCGGGCTTCGTGTTCAGGGTTTTTGGCTTAGTGCAGGGTTAAAAGCAAGGAGATCTGTCGTTCAATTCGGTGGATGTTCGCTTTGGTTTTGAGAACTAAGGGGTTCATGTACGTAGGCTATTGCAGTTTTACATCTTGGCCGAAGTCTTCCAGAGGTTTGGTTTCTGAGTTTTGCGGTCCCGTTCTATGCGTGCGTGCAGGATCTTACTAACTTTCGAGAGATGGTCACCTGCAGATAGCCCAGTAGCCCTTGAGCCACGAACAGTTGAATAGCCTTTGAATGGTAGCAGCTGTGACTGTCCAGTTCTACTAAGTACGATTGTAGACTGAGTTCTGAATAAGGACCATTCATTTCCTAGTTTTACGTTCGTGCAAATATGTCTGGTACAGAAGCCTCCAAGATGGGGCCCGTCTGTAAAAGCGGCATCCCGGCGCGAGGCCAAGCAGCACTGTGTTGTTCTGCATGGTGCATGGCCACCTTCCGGATTGCCTCTGGCATAGAGTTCGACGACGCTCGCAGAAGTCCGTGCCCAGCACGCTCCGCACTGCCTCGAGTTCATGCACCATGCTGATTGCGAGCATGCGAATTTCGTGAAAGCGCTCGAACAGCTTGAGGGCGCGGTTAAGCTGCCAACCCTGCGGGCCAAGGGGCGCAAGCGTAAGGCGGCGACACAGGACAAGGCACCGCCCCCCAAAGCAAGAAAGCAGCACGGCAAGGGCGTGTTTTGGCTGATGGAGACCTCATTGGGGCCACCTTGCGTTTGAGGCTTGTCTTGGCTGATGGCGAGACGTCAGAAATTCTTTGGGGCCACCTTGCGTTTCAGCCTGGGGGAATGCTGTATAGCCGTGCAGTTGCCAGTGCGTTGGCACTGAGGCGAGGCAAGCTAAAAGTGGTGCAAGGATGTGACTGAAAGCCGGAGCCCAAGCTACCGTGGAGAGCGTCTGGCTGCCGAACCGCGTAGAGGCAATGGAGGGTCTGTGAGCAGTCTGTGCACAAACAGGGAGAAACTTCACTGTCAGTGCCTGTAATCGCGGAGCACAAGACAGGGGGGTCAACAAGCAGCCGGTGGCCTCACTCAGAGAGCCGTCTGCAGCGAACTGCACGTCCCGCTCGACGGGCACAAGCACCCCGTCACCGGGCGCGAGCTCGAGAGCCTCCGCGCCGGCATAACGCAGAAACTCCCTGTCGGTGCCTCCTGGCTCGAAGCAGCAGACGCCGTCGAGCGAGGACAGGCGAACCTCGAAGGCGTAAGCCGTGTCCTTCCGGACACGCGAAAAGTCTTCGCACCTCGGAATCCTGAAACTCAACCGCCTGAACCCCAGGCCCATCCTGCTAAGAGCGCACCGGGGGGGTCAGAGGAGTCAGGAACGAGCAAGGGGAGGGAAACGGGGGGGGTTCAGGCAGCAGCTTGGGGGGGTCATGCACGAGCAGGGGCGGGGGTCAGAAAAAAGAATCGGGATCAACAAAAGCCAAGGGGACCCCATATGAAGGTAGGCTACCTTTCGGGATGTTGCATTTCTCAGATCACTTAAGTTGTGACCCCAACCCTGCAGCCCTGCAGTTCTAGAGCCAAGACCCCACCCTCGGCCCTAAACCCTGAACTCGAATCCTCACCCTTGCCTTGAAGGCGCCTCAGAACAGCCGCAGTTCGCCTTGTTGGTCCAACCTTAGCTTCGTCTTCTCCTGCTACGTGAAGGCTGGGCAGATATCGCTTAGGATTTGGGGTTTCCTGTTTCATTGGAGTTTGGCTTAGATAAGTTAACTATAAGGTCCAGTCTTTTTGGGCTTAAGGTTATGTCGGGTGTACATTCCAGGGTTGAGGGGTTGAGGGTTGGGTGTCGGATTTCGACTTCGCGCTGCAGGTAAGGTTTTAGCCGCGTGGGAGTTGTCGCTTTCTTTTGGGGTTTAGGGATGTGGGGGTTCGAAAATTTACGGTTTCGACGGCTTTGACTCGAGGTTTGCTTGAGGACTTTGGGAGTTTAGAGTTCAGATCCGGAGTTTGCAGTTCTGGAAGCGATACTTTCGGGTTCTTCGGAGTAGGTAGGCAACATAAGCTGGAGCCCTAATTCAAGACGACGCCCTTGCTACGTTAATACTAAAGCCTATACGGGAATCCTCTGTATTGTCTTGGGCTATTGCTGGAAAAGTCAGCTCTTGATATTGCAAGGTCTTGGCCTTGGCGACTCCAACGGCACCAGCGTTGAGGAGTTCGTTGCGACTTGATTAAGAAAAAGATAGGGGTTTGAAGTCTGTAGGCTTTCAGGGCCACCATGAAAGTACGCTGGTGTTCTGGGCATTGCTGTGAGGTCAAGGGTTACGGGTCCCCGTTCTTCTCAAGAGATTATGGTCCGGTGAGCGCGTCATTATCAGGCCTTCTGATGATGAGCCTACCGGTGCCCTGCCATCTGTATGGCAACTTTGCCTGGCGGCCTAGCGCAGGCATTTCTGGGAACGTTGCATGACGGGTGCGCTCGACGAGCTCTGCCGGTTTCTGGAAAAACCCTAAACCTGAACCCTAAGCTCTAAGCCCCAAACCCTAAACCCTACACCCTAAACCCGGAACCCTAAGCCCCAAACCTTAAACCGTAGTAACCACGTGGCGCACCGGATCGAGCTCGGAGTGGACCGTCGATTGTGGTAGCTGCCTTCCACGCTTCCCCTCAAAGCAGCAGATTGGGTTTCGGGTGTGAGTAGTTTAGGGTTTAGGGTGTTTATAGTTTAGGGAGTCCTAAACACTAGACTCTAAAGCCCTGCGCCCTGAACTAGTTGGGTTTTGGTTTCTACCAGAGACCTCATACCTTAGAATCCCCTACCCATACGCCTGGACATAGAGCGTCCAGTGCAAAGCGGACACCTAAGCTCCAATGTTATTTCAGCGCTTTGGAGCTCACTGTCCTGATTTATGGGATATGGTAGATGCTTTCTTGTTGACAATGCAGCTAAATCAGTGTTTCAAGGATCATGGGTCAAAACAGCTGTAGAGAAAGTAACTATAGTTAACATGGCTGTTAACAGCGCGATGAAGGTACTTGTAGCCTTTACTTTCTAAGTACACTAAGACCTGAAACCCGAAAGTGTTGTGGGACCCGTATGCAACCCTCCTACGACGCTTCTAGAACCCGCAAGCGCCCGCTAGCCTTACTTACCAAGTGCTTTGATCCACCCAGCAGACCGCCCATGTCTGAGGCTCTACGGCTATGTCTTACACTTTACATCTACAAGCTGCAGTGGGGCTGCCCCACATTGCCGTGATTCTGGCTTTTGGACCACACACTTTTTTGAGGAGCGGGGAGCTTTGTTTCGGGATTTTTTGCAAGCAGTTCTAGTATTTGTCGAGACAGGCTCCATCAGGTTTTCTTATGCCTTTATGCAGGGTTAGGGTCAAGCAGGGTGTTTTCCCTCCTTATTGTGCGGGTGATTTGCGCAACATCCCAGCCCGATTTGTGTTGTTTTTCCTCCGAAGTGTGTGGGTGATGTGCTCAACATCCCAGCCGGATGACAGAGGTTCGTTTGAGAAATCAAGATCGTTCAAGAGCGTCATGTCGAGCTTTGGAGGTCGAACGTTTCACGCGCCTGACGTACCGATACCTGTATACTCATAAGCTATGTCTAGGTTCATGCCTGTACAGACACAAATACTTGCATGCATGCATACATACACACAATACCTGCATAATACAAAGGCAGGTGCATACATACATACATACATACATACATCCATCCGTGCGTGCGTGCGTGCATACATACACACATGCACACAAGCGCAGACGCATATAGAAGGTCAACTCTTCTTGAGTGAACGCCAACACCTCTGGTCTGGTCAGCCCCGCCATGTTGAAAGGAGCACGCTGTCAGCACCTGCGCGGCGAGAAGCTGCTCCGAACCTCGCAGCAATCGGCATGGACAAGCGGCAAACGACCGACATGTCCGTCCGTGCCCGGTAGAGCACCCTTGGAGTCGGTGTTCGAAGCTTTGTGATGCTGGAACGCAGACCGGAGCGCAATCAGAAAGACCGGGGCTAAGGTTTCAGGGCGTAGACTTTGCTTCGATTGAGACTGTGGCTTGGAGTTCAGGGTCCAGCTCCAGGGTTTCAGTCTCACCGTCTGCGGTCTAGGCCGATGCTTTCATACAGTACCTCCTAGATTTGGAGTTCTGACTGTTTGGAGCCTGGTTGTGGGCAGCAAGGGGGCAGCGGTACCACTCCTAGACATCATGGCAAGTTGTCAGACGCTTCCATGATGCGTCTCCTGACCTAGCTGCGGGACCTCATGCCCGGAAGACTTTTGCAGTTCTCGTATGACCTGGCGACTCATAAACCCAATCCTAGCCAGGATAATTCTTAAAGGCGCCTAGATGGGTTTCAGCAACTTCCGGTATCTTTGGGGTCGTCATACAAGGGATCCGATAATGCATGATCGGGATTTCGCTCGCACAATGCCATGAAGCCTCGCCTAAATGATGCACAGGCTACCTCACTGTTTGTCCTCAACTCCAAGCCTTAAACGATAGAGCCGAAGCCTTAACGACTAACCTGTAAACCCCAAATTCTAGAGCCTGAACGCTAAACCCTAAGCCCCCAAACCCTAAACCCTGAAGCCTACACCCTAAACAGTGAGCGCAAAACCCCAACCCCTTAACCCGAAGCCTGAAACTGCAAACCTCGAATTCCAAGCCCAAAATCCTTGGAAAGGCGGAGAAAGCCGAAGAGCGAGCCCGCGCTGAGGTGGCTTGGGGTTTAGGGTTTAGGGGTTTAGGGGTTTAGGGTTTAGGGCTTAGGGTGTAGGGTTCAGGGTTTAGGGTTTAGGGCCAGGGTTTGTGGCTTCGAGGTTTTATGGCGTTGTTGCAATGTGGGAGTTTCTGAAAATTAGGGAACCTTATTGGGGTCCGTATAATAAGGATCCTACTATTTAGGGCGCTATAGTCGGGTCCCCTATTTTGGGAAACCCCTATGTAGGTTTCTAGACAAGGGTCTGTTGCTGGATTTGTCGGTGAGGTTTTGTTCTTTGCAGATGTATCTGCCATGATGGATAGTGGATAGGTTTGGGGTTCAGGTTTTGGGGCTTCCTGATATTATTCTTGTCAAGTTTCGGGAGGGTTCAGTTGTTAGCCCTTGTTCTGACCTTCGGGCCTCATGTAGGCACTTAGGCACCCCTGATTCTGAACCGCTACGAGCCTGAAGCTAAAATTGTAGACTCTACTCCCTACATCCGGAGCGTACCCATATACCTTGTATCCAGTCGACCAGTCTGACCCCAAAGCCCGCATCCCGAAGCTGAACCCCAGACCCTGACCCCAATCCCGAAATGCTGGAAGCTCGAATCCGAATCCGCCATAGTCGTAGGGCTTTAGAAGGTCTGATAACTGTATATTTTGGGGTCTAGAAATTTGCAATAAGTGACTTAAGCTGTGTCAGCAGGTAAGGATACGGAGTAAATAGCGTGCTTGGCAGTGGCAGCGTAGATTCAGCTCCGTGACAGTACACTCCAGACTGAAGGGGTTTGCCTTGAGTTTGGCCTTGAGGGGTTGAGGGTTTGGGTTCAGAACTCCACCAAGGCTGTGTTTTTGGCTTCGGGACATTCCAGGGCTTGGTTTGGGCTGTGCCGTAAAGTGTTGCATCACCACACCAAAACACGAGTTTCAGAACGCCCAGCACTCAGAAGCGCGAGCCGGACGTCACCCCCGTCCACGAATTCTAAGCCAAAGCCCTGAACTCCTTAAGCCGCAGCTTGTGGCGGAACGTAGGCTTTTGGGGTTCCATGGATTCGTTTGTGGGACAGAAAGACTTTAGGGCGTGATTGGATTCAGGCTGTAAGGTCACGTCACTCTTCTGGTCCAGAGATTGGGGCTTGGAGTGTGAACGAAGGTTTGGGGTTCATTGTTCTTACAAAACTGATTATACTGAGGTTACTGTAAAATTATTAATATAATGAGGCCAGGCTTCCTTCAAGCTTTCTAAAAGGGTTTGGGTTGAGGCTTTAGCGTCTCACAGTAGGACGGCCAAGATGCCCTCAGCCCGAAAACCAGACGCCCGCGACTCAGGCACAGCGGCTTTCCGAGGAGAGAGAGGACGGAGTGGTTTGGGGTTTTAGGGTTTAGGGTTTGGAGTTTTAGGGTTTAGGGCTTAGGGTTTGGAGTTTTAGGGTTTAGGGAGTTGTTTGCTGTAGGGCTTGAGTATTCAATAGCACATCACATCCCTCCCAAACCCCACGCCCTGAAACCCTCACCTTTGATTCTGCATCCGACAGTAAGTAGCCCGAACCAAGCAGCTTTACGGCTACGACCTAGGAAGAATCGAAACCCCGAAAGAGCCGTCGTAGAGCCCCTATAGAAATGCTTATGGAGCCCTCACAGAACTCTCAATCCCAACCCCTCCCTTCAGTCTTTCAATCCAGAACAGAATACATCGTAGCGCTTAGAGAACCCCTTTTCGAACCCTTGTAGAAACTCTTACAGAACCCCTTTTAGAACTCTTGCAGAAACTCTTACAGAACCCTCAATTCTATCACCCTCTTTTCTTAGATCCCCAATACCTAACCTTTAAACTTTTCGGGCTCTTATAGTTTAGTAGGAATCAGAAAGTTTGACCTTTCGTTTCTGTGGCTTATTGGGGTAGTAAGAAACATATATTTTTTCCCATGGGACCACCCTAAACCCTAAACCCTAGACTCTCAAAACATCAATTTTCTCCCTTGGTTTTTGCAGTCTTTGAAAGAGCAGGACATCAGGGCCTCGGCTGCAGAGAAGCTCCAGCGGAAGAGGCCGACAGGAACCCGGAGAGCTCAACTTGCCAAGGAGTTCAAAGAAGTCTTCCTTCAGCCCGAAGAGGAAGCCTTCTGCAAATTGAAGATTTTTGCGCCCAGTATGTATATGTATATATATATATATATTTATGTATATACATATATATATATATATGTAAAAATTTTTCCAATATACATCTACATATGCACTTAGAAGAAGCAACCTAGAAGATGGCGTGTTGGGCTCTCTGGGATCTGCCCCCGCCAGCGATATAGTTCTTCTTGCTTGACATGCGCGTGGGGGGAGATGGTTTAACTCTTAACCCTTAACCGGTGAACCGCTTAATTTAGTACATAATGTCACGGTTTCCGAAGGTTCTTGCGGGTTTTCGGGTGTAGGGTCTTTGGTTTGGGAATGAAGTCTACGCTGCCACAATCCACAACAGGGACACAGAGTGAATATTATAGTTTCCTGCTTACCTAAACTAAGCTCCTTCTCAGGGGGCCAGGTTCAGGTCGGGGGGGCGGGGCTGCTTGATCCGCTGGTGTTCCCTTGATGGTTTGGAAAATTACTATTCTTGAAATTCTGTTGAAGTGGGAACTTTTTTGGGAATGTGCTTCCAAAAAAAGGGGAGCCTAGCCCGAAGGAGAGCCCACGTTTTGGTTATGTTAAACAGTTGAACAGATACCACATATACTGCCATTATTCAACGGACCCAAAATCCAGTTTGATGGGGATGGTCTTCTGGAATCTTACGCCAAAAATAACCTTTAAGCAACATGAAAACCCGGTTGCAACACCCAGACTGCTGCAAAACCCTATAAAGCCCTGTGAAGCCACAAAACCTACATCTTCTCGCGGCATCTCGGCTCGATCCAGTCGTTCTGTTCTACTTTCTTTGTGTGATCCTTGGCGGCACGAAAGCCACTTAGGGGTCTGGTTTGAGGTTCAGGGTTTAGGGGTCAGGTTACGGTGAACATATTGTGAATTCGTGGCGTTTTTGAGATTTTTTAAAATCACTGTACGGACTTTAGGGAAAGCCACTTTGGGATATTCTGATGTGTGTTGGGGTTGCAGAATCGTTGGGCCCGGTTTTGGGTTTTTAGACCTCGGATTTAGGATTTGGGGGTAGCGCGTGGAACGTGGGGCTTCGCAGCAAAAACGAAGATTCGTTCAAAATTTGAAAGATCCTATACAATGTAGGTGCAGCCTCTCCACAGGCCTGCCGAAACCTTGAATCCATGTGCATAAATCCTGCGTTGACCACCTAGACTAGAGCGTGCAAAACGACCAGCGAAGGTGCGGACAGTTGCAGAAGACCAACTCAAGACACCCGGCATCACCTTCCAGTGTACAGGATTTCCGGGCTTCAGGGTTTCAAACTTTGGAGCAGTTTCGGCTTGAAGCTTTCCCATATTAGACCAGACAGTGATTCCAATCGCCAAAAAGCCCAGAATTCCTAGCCCTGGGCTCTTGAATGACGCACGCACAAAAACTGAGGGCTCTTCGAAGCAGTTTCAAGGCTCTAGGAACCTGTACATGTCATCCTTCGCAAAGCACGGAGCGTGCATAGAGACAACAGCACGTCCAATCAGCAGACGCAGTCCTGAGGCATAGCTCCATGTCCAGCTTAAGCCCTAAGTCTTGCATCCTACCGCGTCAGTTTGGCCTTGAAGCTGTCAGGCCCTCAGACCCAAGTCATGTATGTCCGCTTGGGCGTTCTCGCTGACGGCATAAGATATGCGCACGAGCACAGTTGAAGCTTCCGCCAAGGTTCCCTTTAGTGTTTGTGCCTTGGCTGCGCTGGGTAAGGCTAGAACGGGTGGAGGCGTGGGGGGGGATCAAGAGTTCTTGGTCTTGAGGGTTCCCCGCCTCAGCATCCGTCTGAAGCTTCATAGCTTAAAAATCCCACTCCGTACTCTTCGGCTGCGAAGCCTTACATGAATCCGAAACTTCAAAGTCCAGGCGAGATTAGGCAGGGAAATCTGCCGTTGAAGTCCGCTCAAAAGGCATCGTTCCATCACGGATGCCTAGCCGCTGATTTCGGGTTGCGGGATTCAGGGTCTTGCTAGACCCTAAACCCTAAACCCAAGACCCTAAAACCCAAGGTTTCGATAGACATGGGAGAATGATTTCGCGAGTTTCTAGGACTAAGTCACCTAGCCTCCGAGAGACACAGGAACCCAGGGATCCAGAACATTCCTTCTAGGATTCTGTAGAGTTCAAGGTCAGGGTTTAGAGTTTAGGTTTGGGTTCTAATTGCATGTTGTCTGCAAGGTTTGGGATCCGGTGTATACATCAATGGTGGCCTCTTTCGAACTCGCAGCATCTTTTTCACCCCAAGCCATGTCGAGTCCGTCTGAGAACCAAGCTCCCAACTCAAAGCCCGCAGCCGTTACAACCTGAACCTTGAAGCCTTACACAAACTGCAAGACTTAACCCTCAACCCAAAGCCCTCAAGCCCTAAATCCTACGCCCTTAAACCTTAAACCGTGAGCCGAAAACTTGTATAGAGCCCGTACAGATCCCTTAAAGAACCGTTATAATTGTGTAAAATCCTCAAAAACCATTCGCCCCTAAACCTTGAACCCAAGACATGCGCAGGACACGGGAAGCAACGAACCTTAGAGTTCAGGCTTTACGCTTTATGGTTTCGGGGCGTAAGGTATGCTTTGGGGTGTGAAGCTGTGGGGTACCTGGAAAGCCTACAATGCAGACCCCAAGCCATGAAGCCCGAAACCCACATCATGAATTTGCAATAGTCAGCCTCACAAGGCTTTTTCCCTAAATCCTAAACCCATGCAACCTATGACTATGGGCTTGTTTAAGCTGCACTCCTGCGCGCCCTACATCTTGAGTACCTAAACTTACTGAACGCCCTACATCCTGAGTCCCTAAACCTATAAGCCCTAAACCTTGCATCCCCAGCCTCAAACCCCCGAATCATAGAGCCCCCCTATAGCCCGAAACTCTCAACCTTTTTCGCTCCGTCCGAGGTTTGTAGTCAGGACCATGCCGTTTCCGTACGCATGGGCCGAGAACCTGGCTCACGGAAGATACGTTGTCGGCTTCAGGGTTTGGGGTTTAGGGTTTAGGGTTTAGGGTTTTGGGGTTTGGGGTTTAGGGTTTGGGGTTTTGGGGTTCTGGGTTGTAGGATTGAACCAGGATGCCTTGAAACAATCCGGATTCCCCACAACTCTAAGCCCACTACCGTCAGGATTCAGGAGTGCTGAGGTTCAGTACCCGAAGGGTCCAAGTATCATTATGGTATATACTTAGAACCCCAAAATACCCTATAAGTATATACCATAAGATACTTGGACCCCGTGGGATCTTAAGAGCTCAAGGAACGAAGGGCTGACGGCATTTCAAGATAGGAGGAATCCCTGCATAAAGATCGTGAAGTGCACGGAAGTACACCCCAAAAACCATCGCTAAACCAAGAAGTGCCCTCGACGAAACATGCTCTATACCATGCGTCGCATGGCGCTGCAAATCCTGAGCTTTATCCCTACTCCAAGTATTAGGCCATAGGATCCTACATTAAGCCATCATAGCAGGCCTTATGATAATCCGTATAGAACCCTAAAGGGAACCCTCTTCATATTCTTCAGGGCCCCGTGCTACTTGGGGCGCGGGCCCGAACTCACGGTTATCAGCAAAATCCGAATCCACAGCCCTCCGGAGCTTAGGATTTCAGAGTTTAGGCTTTTTAGGGTTTTGGGGGTTCGGAGTTTGGAGCTTTTCGTTGATTGTTTGGGGACTGCTCCATTCCGACGGAAATCCCGGTGATAAGGGACCTTGATTATGAACTTAGGGCTTGGGGGACATATCCGAGGAATACTGAGGTATAGTCAGCATCTTATTGGCAACTGGGTCAGTAAAAGCCAAAACCCCAAAACCCCATAGATCCGTCAAAAGAGCCCCTTAAAGGTACCCTTCTAGACCCTTTCAAGGAACCCTCCACCCCGCCCCACCCCACACATGAAGACCCTGATCCCTTGGCCTTCAACCTTAAAGCATAAGCGTACTTGGAGGATCATGGGACTTAGTAAGTAAGGTTATAAGTGCCTTAATTGGGGTTATAAGTATAGTTACCCTAATTATAACCCTAGTTACTAAGTCCCATGATCCTTTAAGTAGACCCTAAACCCTAAACCCTATAGATCCCTTTAAGGAACCCCTATAGATCCCTTTAAGGAGCCCTTTAAGGAACCCCTACAGTTACTAAGTCCCATGATCCTTTAAGTAGAACCGGGTTCCGGCCATCCTGAGCCCCAGGACCCAAGCCCTACGTTACATCCCCAGGCCCTAAGCCCTAAACCCTATATATCCTAAGCCCCGAACCCTAAACCCTAAACCCTGAGCCCCGAAACCAAAGCCTTGAAGAGCCCAAATCCTAGAAACAGAGGTCAAACTGCACCCTTAACCGTAAAGCTTAAATCCCAAACCCTCAACCCCAAGCCGTAAACCCTAAAATCTACAACTAGACATCTGATCAAGGCCCAAAAACCTAGGCGCAAACCTTAAAACCTCGAGCTAGAGGTCAAATTGAGCCAATCCGGAGATGCAGAAAGAACAGTCACTCCCCGAGCAGGCCGGTGGGGTTCCGCGAGTTTCGCACCTACATAGAGTTTTTAGAGTTACAACAATAAGTAGTAGGTTCAATAAAGGCTGCAGTTTGTGGTCTTGGGATTTAGGGTAATAGGGTTTGCTTATTTAGAGTATTCCTTTGGCAAACAAGACACGTAGCTGTAGTAGAAGTAGTCCTCAATGAGAAGGCATCCTGTTATTGTGTTGGCTGGGTGCCTACTCGTCATCACGGTTGTACGAAGACGCTAAGTACAGAAAAAGTAGGTTGCGATGGTTTGAGGCGGCAGCGGGGGCTTAAGTGCTTGGGACATCGATTGCAGGAATGACCGTGGCCATCAAGCTTGAAACCTAAACCCTAAACCGGGATGGTGCGGATGAGCAGGTTTCAAGTCACGAGCAAGAACGGTATGGTTCACGATCACAACACAGTCACAGGCAGGCGAGTAGGAGTCATAGTAGCAATGATCAGAGTAATCTTGGTAGTATCACAAGATCCTCCACCTGCAGACTTGCACTGGATTGTGGCCATGATAGTAAGCATTGTACCTTGAAACGCGTTTGGTCTGTCTGCGCTGTCATCGGGTTGGCCCGTCCCGAACACAACTGAATATCCCGGATGCTTGACACTTCAGCGCCCTGCAGGCAAGCATCCATTCCTTTCAGCACCTTATGTTCCAAATGCCAAACCCTAAACCTTAAACCCTAAACAAATATGAATTACGATAGTAGTTCTGTTACGGCATCATGAAGCATAGCAGCAAGTATTTTTTCAAACCTGAACCTTACACCCTTAACCCCTAAACCCTAAACCCAAAACCCTAAAACCCTAAAGCCCTAAACCCTAGGTTCCTGGGTTCTTCGGGTCTTAACCTCCGCGACGCCAGGTCACACCCTGACGCCTATGTCGCAAGGTTTCTTCCTGCCCCACGGCATGCCGAACCGTTTTCGGGTTTCGGGTAGGGTTTAAAGTTTCTGGGTTTAAAGTTTCTGGGTTTAGGGTTGGGGTTTTCGGACCAGGCCACTTAGGAGGTTTGTTAGATGGGTTCGATAGGGTAGCATTTTTCGTAGGGGTTGTTCTACAGGGACTTTCGAAGGTAGGACCTGTGGAATTTCGCTTCCTTATGAAGAACCCACCTTGTTGCTGCTTTGGCGGCTTGTATACCACTCCACTTGCCATCTAATGTATAAGATTGTCCGCGCCTTGATTAGGATTGTAAGAAAGCCTAGCAGTGTTTTTTCGAGACCCGAGCTCTCCCTGTTTTACCTGGCAGTGTCATGGCCCTTATGTTGAGACTGGAGCCCCGGTAAACCATAGATCCCTAAATTGACTTCAAGCTCAAGCATCCCCCAAAACCCTTCTCATCCCTGAACCCTCAATCCTGGACTCGATGATTGAAATATGTCCGCCCTCAAGAACAGACAGATTTGGCAGACTCTAAAATCGCTGGACCTATGGATCCTGCCTGAGGGCCCCTACAATATTTCAAGACAAATTCCATACTTCAGTAATGTTAGCCTCAAACCCCTAAACCCCAACCCCCTAAGCACTCTAAGGACCCAACCCTAAACCCTAAATTGTTGGATTTTTTGCAGAACCGCCGCCGAGGTTTGGTGGCATGGATGGCAGAAGGACTCGATGGGGTACTTGAAGGGATTCCTCAAAGGATTCCTGTTGGACGAGGGTATAGGCTGAAGCTTTACAGTCTCAAACTCATCAGCCTTCAAACCTGAAGCCCTTAAGGCCTACATCCGCAAGCCTCGTGCGAGACCCAAGCCCTTTCTGAACATGCGAAGTCTGCACCAAGAAGCCTAGAACCAGCGACGCTCAAAAGAGGTAAACACCCTGAATCTTGAACCACTCAATCCCAAACTGCCCTAGAATAATGCGAAGGTTTAGGGTTTAGGGGTTTCTAGAAGGGGTCTACAAGGGTTCTAACGAGGTCGAGGTCGGAGAGGGTTCTATAAGTATTCAAAGGTTTAGGGTTTAGGGTTTAGGATGAATGCACAAAGAAGATCTGGGTGCTGCTGGACAGGAATGATCAGGGCAATCCTGCTCCCAATAGCGACCTTTTCAAGCTGAAGCTCGGTCTCTCGCCAGCATCTGTTTGTCATGGAGTTCCCGGTTGCGGTCGAGCGCTTATGGTTTCAGGTTTGGTTGTGCTTACCTTTGGTTAGTAGGGAATGGAGGAATGGGGTACAAGTATAACTACTATTACTACCAGTCTTCCATTCCCCACTAACCAAAGGCAAGATTTGTAGTAACCCTTATAGACCCCTTTATAGGGCCCCTTCCCCTCCCCTAAGCCCCAGTGTGCCCAGCTGAAGCAGCTTGGGCCGCTGGGTTTAGGGCCCGCAGGCCTCAGCCCCAAAATCCCAACCACTCAACGTCCCGCCCACAAAGTCCCTTCTGCCAAAGCCTCAACCCGAAACGCAAGAATCCTCTTTCACTCTGAGGCTCAAGCGCTGAACCCTAAACCCAAGCTTGTCGTACTTCCTAAATCCTAGACCTGAAACACTAAACCCGAAAGGTAAACCTAAACTCTAAACACCCTACAGGAACCAAGCGAACTCCACGCACTTGTGGAACCCTTGCAGAGCCCTGTTCCATCGTACAACAATGTAGAAACCGCACACGAGCCGTGTAGCATGGTATGAAGCCCCATAAACCCCTGTAGCACCGCAATGCCTCCTACGGAAAGCAGCAAACGGTGGTCTCCAGGTGCTCGAGGCGAATATGAGTGGCCGCCTGCCAGCGAGGAGTCTGGCGAGATTGTCCGGTAGTGTTTTGGGGTTTTGCGGTTGCCAGGCTTCCTGGGCTTCCGAGTTTCGGTTTTCGGATTTTGAGTTTAGTGCTTCTATGGGGCTTTGATACTTTGGACAGGGTTTCCTAAAAGTTTTGCAGGGTTTTGCATCTGGCCGATTTGCTAGAAAAGGTGTTAGTAGGGGTTTCAATGGAGTCTTTCTTTAGCTGCCTAAACCATTAGCAGAGGGTTTGGTGGCATATTATGATACACTGATACAGGAATGGAATGCCTAGGAGAATGCCTACGGACGGGCTGATTCAGACATCTATATTCAGACATGTATACTGGAGGCAGATTGGAGCTTCTGGGCGCTAGGCTTCTGTTCCGTTGTACGGCTAGGCTGCCGAGTATTTAAATTTAATGCGTTTGCAACTTCCTAAAACCAAAAGAAATAGAGAGGTCTGCACAATCCCTGAGAAGATGCCTTCCTGTCCCTAGCGCTAAGCTCTTTCCTATAACACTCCCTCATAAGCCCATGAATCCGTTCTGAGCCTTATACAGCCTTCTACCTACTCAGGCCTTTATGCAGGACAAAACACTCCATAATATCCTTATAAATCCGTTTTAAGCCATAGACAACCTTGCTACTTATGCAGACCCCTAAACCCTATACCCTCTGCTTACTCAGACCCTAAACTTACCTTTAGTTAGTAGGGAATGGAGGAATGGGGTACAAGTATGACTACTATTACTGCCATTCTTCCATTCCCTACTAACCAAAGGTGAGTGAACTGTGTACCGGAGATCCCCATTCTACTTTTGACGGCCCCTACAATACAGGAGATCCTGACCCTCAACCCTAAACCCTGAACCGTAAACCCTAAACCCTGAACCGACCCCCACACTGTGTACCGGAGATCCTGAACCGAGGTCTCCCATTGAGCTGGATGCAGCTTCGCAGGTTCCGCCTGCAAGAACCTCACCGGAAAGCAAAGGGTTCCTTTAAAGGGTGCCCTCAGGGTTCCTTTAAAGGGTACCGTAATAGTTCCTTAAAGGGCCTTAAAGGGCTGCTTAGCAAGTAAGCGTTCTATGAAGGCTTTACGATCAAGCTTTGAAGGGCTTTTTTCGGTTTTGGGGAGGTTCGTTACAAGGCGTGCCTGAGTTCAGAGTTTAGGGCTTTGGAGTTTCGGGGTTTGAGGTCCGAACTGGCCGTCTAGGTGTGTGCTGCCGTTCAATGTGGGTGGAGGCAGCGCTCTTTTTCTTACAAGTGCATGTGAGAAAGGCGGGGCCTACGGCTTTTTGCCTGTACGCCCCTGAAGCCGACATCAGGTGCCCTTATCCCACATGCTAAACCTGAGCCTCTTAAACCTGAACCCTAAAGCCGAAACCCGCACCCTAAACCCCTAAACCCTAAACCCTAAACCCTAAACCCTAAACCCTAAACCCTAAACCCTAAACCCTGACCTCAGATCCCTCAGGAACGCTGCACTCTGCCATCGCCACAAGCGCAGATGAGATCTTCATCTGGGGAGGAATTCACTCAGCTATGCCGTTCCAGACGCTCCAGGCACGAGATTTGCAGTTTAGGTATAATAGACTACAATATACTATAATAGGGCTTACTTCAGGGGTCATGGTTTAGGACATATTTAGGCCTCATATCCGCTTCGGCTGTTCGGGGGTTGGGCTTTCAGGGGTCAGGGGAAGGATGTCTTTTGTGTTGGACTGCTGTTGGAGTTTCAGGGTGTTGGGTCTCGGTCTGCAATTCCGGCATGGAGGTAGCTAGGTCAGGTGGTACCGGACCAGAGCATCGAAAAGGCAATACCCTCAACCCTAAGCCCCAAACAGCCCTAAACCCCTAAACCTTATATCCTGCAGTTAAAAAAAAGCCCTTATATCCTGAAGCCGCTCTTGCCCGGAACCCTCTAGTTACCCGCCAAGACCACTTGGCAGCACCTCAAGCAACCTTGAACCTTCGACGTGAATCACCAAAGCCACAGCTTGTGGTGAGGTCCTGAAGCCCAGCCAGGCCCATGGTAAGTCCGCCACCTGAATCCTGAGAATATGTGTAATTTCTGTATCTCGTCATATATAAATCTAGCATGTCGTAGTATATTTTCGTACATTATAGTATATCACAGTATCTTCTAGTCTTGAGCTTCAAACCCAACCTCCGGCCCCGACTGCGCCAACCGACAAGCTCGAAGCATTAAAGCGTTGTCTGAAGGATGGGTGGATTCTGGACACTTCCTGCATGGCCCCGGGCTTAGGACGTGTCGGTTTGCGGCTCGAGTTTAGGGTTTTTGAAACCCACAACTCTAAACCCTGAGCGTTTGGGATCGAGAGCTCAGGGTTTAGGCTGCTCCAAAGACTCAACCCTAAACGCCCAACGGCCCAAAGCCCCAAACCCTACGGTTGATGATATAAATCCTGCATTACCCAGAATAAGGAATATGCCATAATTCCCATAGTTTAGGGTCCTTAAAATGATGCAGGATGTATATCATCAACCGTAGGTCGAATTTTGCGGACTTCTTGCCCGAAAGCCAAGCTCTTGCCCTCCACCAAAGTCTTCCCCATTTGGGGTTTATCCGAGATGTGGGCTCCCTGAAACGGTTGATGATGTAAATCCTGCATGACCCATAAGAAGGAATATACCATAATTCTATAGTTTAGGGTCCTTAAGGTAATGCAGGACTTATATCATCAACCGTAGGACTGCCAAGTTATTTGGACAGCTGCGCTGCAGAGAGGCTTTTCACGTTCGCTTGAGTATTTTCCAGATGTCCGTTCCTGTATTGCCGACATATATTGTTATTCGGTATGAGCCATGCATCTTTCTACTCCCCAACGGTTCAACTACCGAACAAATATTGCGATCGTTGAATTGCCTGGTGAGGGTTGAACCCGATATAGACCTGCAAGACCCTGGCCTTGTCGAGCTAAGCCCCAAACCCTAAAGTCCCTAAACCCTGAACACCCTAAGCTAAACCCTAAACTTTTAAAGGACAGGAAGCCCTAAACCCAAGTAAAGACAGCAAGCCCTAAGCTAAACCCCTGACCTTTCTGCGCCAAGCCCCAAACCCCAAATTTCCTAAACTCCCTAAACTCCCTAAACTCCCTAAACTCCCTAAACGCATTAAACTCCCTAAACTCCCTTAAACTCCCTAAACTCCCTACGCTCTGTCCTTTCCGCGCCAAGCCCCAAACCCCTAAACCCTAAACCTTTCCGCGCCAAGGAGTGGAAGAAGGTTCACTTTAAGGCTGCCCCGACAGGGAATCGAGGGTCAGCGTCCAGGCGGATGTCCGGACTCATCCAGGCCGGGCCGGGGAGGAAGCCGAAAGGGGTTCAGGGTTTGGGGTCTAGGGGTTTAGGGTCTTAGGGGTTTAGGGTCTAGGGGTTTAGGGTTTAGGGTTTAGGGGTTTAGGGGTTTAGGGTTTAGGGTTTTAGGGTTTTAGGGTTTTAGGTTCAGAGTTTAGGCTTCAGGGTTTGGGGTTTAGATTCAGCCAGTGCTGGGAGAAGCCGCAAAGTCTGATGGCCTGGGTGTTTCATGTTGCAGGGCTTGAGCTAGGGTTAAGGTTTGGGTTGATCTGGGCTTGAAGGCTTTGGTTTACTCCGGGTTTAGATTTATGGAACTGCCGTGGGCGTCAGGGCAGCGTTTAGGTTTGTTTGCGTGTAGGGCCGTTAACCTGTACAAAAGCCACCAACTACGGCAGCAACAGCAGCAGCTGCAGCTCGGTACCATGACAGTCCACTGTGACTGTGTCTGTTGGGTGGTTGTCGAAATTAGGGTCTGGACCATAATTTTGACAAACACCCACATGTCCTTACAACCTTCTTCGGGCCCTTGCAACCGTAAGCCCGTTCGGGAGGATCGCTCCGCTGATGAAGCGGGAAGGCCATTGTTCGGCACTTACTAGGTTTAGGGTTCTCGTAGTGGCCTTATTGTTCAGTTGAGGGAACGCGTTGGATTCCAGCATCCTCGAATTCTCTTATTCTGACAGGTTCGGGCCTTTTGGAGTTAGAGTTTTGGGTGTGTTGCTGCTTGTTATTTCAATTGAACTTCCACTCGCCATTTCGGAGTTGAAAGTCCCCGGTTTGGGCATACTTATTTAGCTTGGGACCATTCCTTAATGGCGATCTGGGCTCAGGGTGGTCGTATAGTATAAGGCACAGTCCAAGGGGCTGTGTTGCGTTCTGTTGGTGGTTCTTGGGTGCACAGTTTCCCGGCAGTTTCCGTAAACCCCAACCATAAGCCCTAAGCCCTAAACAGGAGAATAACGCTTCTCTTAGCCGACTTATACTCGGGATCCTAACCCTCGAACCTCCGATGATGGTACACTTCAGTACTTGCGCGAGTATATCGTAATACATTTTGGTAGCACAGCAGATATTATAGAACATAGCTAATATAGCAAAATACAGTAGTATACTAGTTCATAAGACTATGTCTTAGCATAGTGCTATAGTATACCATTGCATATTATAGTATATCTGAGCCCCAACGGCCCTCGCATAACTCCAAGCTCTTTGAGTCCCTGCAGCCTGAAAAGTAAATTTCTGCACCCTGCATTGCGCTCCATTGCTTTTCGGGTTTGGGCTTTCGGGTTTGGGGTTTAGGGTTTGGGTTATTCCGCTTCCATGAGACCTTAGACACTGTCAAAACCACAGAGATCCCTACACGGCGAGCTAGGCTTTAGGCTTTAGGTTTTAGGTTTTAAGGAAGACCCGGCTACCAAAAAAACGCGCCGCAATTAGCCCAGCAGCCTGGGTCCAACTAAAAATCCTCTAACGGCCCATGAAAGGAAAAAGAGCTCCTCGCTGAAACTGCGCGGCTCCAAAGCGCGTGCCTCGATGAGTGGCAGGCCTTTCGGGCGGAACAAGAGGGATTCTTGCAGGTTTTGAGTTTATATTAGACTCAGAGGGTTTCCAGAAGGGCTTACGTGAAGGGCTTTTAGGTTTTAAGGGGTTTGAGAGTGTTAGGGCACTGAGGTGTTCGGGTTTGGCGTTATTGGCTAAAGTGGTGGGTCTCATTAGGGTTTTTGGATTTGGTGCTTTGGGGCGTTGTAGTGTTTCGGGTATTATTTTCATCCTTAGTTAAGCATCCGAAGACCCTAGAACCCTTGAAGGAGCCCTAAATCCTAAGCACGAAGCCCCTATATTCTAAGAGCGAAACCCCTAAGTCCTAAGAACGAAACCCATAAACCCCCAATCAGGGCCAGAACCCGTACCCTAAACCCTAAACCCTAAGATCCCAAAACTCATAAAGGAGCCCAGCTAAACCCTAAACCCCAAACCTGGGCCATCCGAAGACCCTGGTTTGAGCTCTTGAAGGAGCGTAGAAACCCTAAATCTTAAGAACGAAAACTTAGGAGATGCCCCCACCCTGTAATAGTGGTATAATAGGAGCATAATAGGGCCCTAATATAATCCTATATAATCCCTATGGTCACTATTACAGGGTGGGGGCAGCTTCTAAACGAAAACCCTAAACCCTAAACTCTAAACCCTAAACCCCTAAACCCCAAACCAGGGCTGGCAGCATCAGCTTCTCCAGCTTAGCGGGCGCCGCCACCCGGGCCGTGGCCGACCGAAGAGGCTCCAGCCGCCGCTTGGGCTCTGGACTTACGAGGTTTTAGGGATTTAGGGCTTTAGGGGTTGGGGGTTTTAGGGTTTAAAAGTTTAGGGTTTCAGGTTTAGGGCTACGAGGTTTTAGGGATTTAGGGCTGTAGGGGTTTGGTGTTCTAGGGTTTTTCGAGGTTTGGGGATTTCGTACAGGGGTTTAGGGTTTCAGGGTTGTTAGGGTTTCGGGTTTAGGCTCATGACTCGCGAGTTCATGTTGTTTTGGTCATAGGGTTCCTTTGAGGCTTTCTTACAGGGTTCTTCAAGGCTGCTTGACTTGCGAGGCTTCATGAGCCCCAGAAGCTCCCCAGGGAAAGCCACGATCTGCCTCTAAGCCTCACCTTTAGACATGCATCTAACCCTAAACCCTAAACCCTAAACCCCAAACCCTAAACCCTGAACCCTAAACCCTAACCCCCTAACCTTTTTTGTAGCCGCTAAACCCCAAAGCTGACAGAAAGCCTTGAACTCTGAACCTCCGACGCCCAGGTACGATGGCCGCCGGTGGCGGTGGTGGCGGTGCCGGGTCGAGCAAGAAATGGCATGGCATCCTCCAGAAGAAGTGGCTCGGCTTTTGAGGTGTTGTTTTGAGGCATGGTGTAGCTAGATTTCATAGCGACATGTTAGGTAGGGTTTAACATAGGGTTCCTTCGAGGATTCTTGTCAGGCTTTCAGTCGAGTGTTAGGGAGTTTATAACGGTTTAGGGGGAGTTCTGCAAGGTTGAGGGAGGTTTCTGCAATGCTTTACGGGGTTGCTGTAAGCCTTGGAGGGGTCAAGGGCTCATCTAGGTTTTAGGGTATAGGGGTCTGGAAGATTGGAACGGGGTCTTCGGGTAGATTATGCTGCGATCACGGGGCCGTTGGGATTAGGGGTTCGGTTGAGGGTTTAGGGTTTAGTTCGAGGTTAAGCGTCCAATTGGAGTTTCTGGCAGGGGATTTGTGAGTAACCGTTGTTTCTCTGAAACAGGTTTCCAGGGACTTTCCGTGTTGCTGCCTTAATCGGGATTTGCATGGACGGGCCGCTGAAAAAACCACGAACGACAGCGGCCTCCTCCCGGCATGGGCAAGGAGGAGGCCCCTGAAACAAACCTTAATCCCTGCATCTTCAGCTCCCTGGGAGAGGGCTGTTCCAAACCTTTCCAATGCTGCTGAACTGCTGCTGAAGACTAAAGGATACACTTCAATGTGAAGGCACCAAGGGATCACGCTTCGGAACCCAGTTCCAAATGAATTGAAACCGAAAAGAAACCCTAAACGCAGGAGATGCATAAACACTATGACAGCCGAAGGCTCCCACGCCCTTTTATTGAAACAGCGACTCTACCATCTACAAAGCTGAAACTGTACCCTATGCGCCTAAACCTGAAACCCTAAACCCACCCCAAATTGCTCGAAAGGCTTCAGAAATGAATGCCAAAAATGAATGCCAAATTCCTGTAAGTTCAACAGGCTAAACCTTAAAATGTCCTCAAAAACCGACCCTGAGTATCTCGGAGAGCAAGGATGGGGATGATGTCCGGCACTTAGACAGTTCAGGTTGGACGAAGCTGGCGGGGCCTTCCGGATACTTGCAAAGGGCCCTAATTCAAGGAGTCAGACTCAGAACGTACTGTGTTTTTTTGAAAGGGATTTTGCAGGGTTTACCATAGTCATATTCTGCGGCAAATGCTTTGCTTTTCGAACTCTGGTATCGTAAGGGCGAGAATTTGGCTCCGGTCTCCGAGTCTCGAAGTTGCGCTTCAGGGCTTCAGGGGCTGTAGGGCTTCTAGGAAGACAGGTCCAGGCTTCTTTGTCATAGTTGGGTAACACTTGAGATTTTTATGGGTACTTACACCCAATAAGGAATACAAATGTGAATTTGTAATCCGATCCCAACCCATGAACCAGGTTTATGGTGCATAAATAAGGATTTAGGTCTGGGGGCCTCGGATTCAGGGTCTCGGGCTTCGGGGCAAGGGGGCAAGAATCTATGAGCTGCGCCTAGGAGGAAGTACGTTTTGAGATATGTCTTTTCGGAGTGAGGTTTAGAGTTTAAAGCAAACCCTCAACCCAGGCCTTAAACCCTGAACCGTAAATCCTAGACCCTACAAACCCTAAGCCCCGAAGCCTAAACCCTAAACCCCCAAGAACTCGGCCCTTCGGCGTCCCGGCTTCCTGCTGCAGAGACTGCTCTGGTTGAGGGTTTGGGATTTGGGGTTTACGGGTTGGGGTTTAGGGTTTAGGGTTGAGGGTTGAGGGTTCAGGATTTAGGGTTGAGGGTTCAGGGTTTAGGGTTTAGGGTTGAGGGTTCAGGGTTTGAGGTTTAGGGTTGAGGGTTTAGGGTTTAGGCCTGTTCCTCCTCCCCAGATCTCGACAGTGCCACCAAGGCTCAGTGGTACTCAGGGCAGGGGCGGTGCCGGCGGCAGCACGATGAAAATGCGCAAGGTGGAGAGGGTCGAAATAGGTACTTAGTAATAGCATACGGCACCCCAGAGCCGTATCTAGGTATGCATGAAGGCCCCTTTGTTGCAGTAGGGCTGAGGCTGTACATGTCAAGGCTTGAACTTCCACAACCCGCGGATAGAGTCATTAAGAGGTTTTCTAAGGATGTTGCGGGGTGTTTCAGGGTTGTAGAGTTCATCGTAACTCATTGGGGTTAGGGTCTATATGTGCCAGCATCCGCGCACCACATATAGGCCCTGAGAAGACTTTGGGTTGCGAGTCTCAGGTCGAAGTGGTGAGTCTCAGGACATGACTGAACCCTCACCACCACGACCCGAAGCCCAAAACCTCAAGCCCTAAACCCTCAACCCTAACCCTACACCCCTCCCGCTGCAGTCTAAGCAATGAGCCCTAGACCCTAAAGCCGAAAGCTTGAATCCCTAACGACCTAACCCTTGAAGGCCATGCCACCCCCCTCCCTTAAAAATTATTTCTAAGTACTCCTAAGTTACCCTAAACCCTACACCCTAAACCCTACAACCCCCTCCACCCCGCTGCGCCTTCCAACGGCTTGTCGAGTCGACCATCTGGTGAAGCAAGCAAACATCAACAGCATGAGGCCCCCAAGCGCGAAAGCTCGAGCTCTGAACTTGAACCCCTACAGGGTCCAAGTAGTTCCTATTTATGGTTTTTGGTACCTAAAAAGGCCCTAAAGTCCTATAATAGGGAGTAGGGCTAAATCATCAGGCCCCTAAACCCTAAACCCTAAACCCTAAACCCTAAATCATCAGGCTATGCCCCCCCCCCCCCAAGCAACGCTTTAAACTCCCTAGAGCCCGAAGCCCCAAGCTTGGGACTCCCCCCAAAAAACGGGGACCCCCCAAAGCCCCGAAAGCAAAGCCAGAACGCTGGTGTAAGCCGTCGATGGCCATAGTCTTATTGGCTGTAAACTCAACTTTTCAACTTTTGGGGTTCTTATAAGGTAGTCGATTCTGAAAGTTTCAACTGTTATTTCCTTGGGTTTTGGGCCAGTGAGTAGTGGATCCTGATGACAAGGACCCCCTTCAATCAGGCAAGCCTTT